>OY720441.1:263491461-263725461 GCA_963082915.1 Dolichopus griseipennis | reverse complement strand
TGTAGGAATCAATAAAGCGGAAATTTATAGGATAATCATTTAAAATTTTTGTAAATGAAATGTACTTTTCTTTATTGACTGGTAGTAAATTTATTCTACCCTCTATATCTGTTGCTAACTGTTTTATTATGAAATGAGAATCATATCCACTTAAATTATGGAATACGACGGGAACTGTATGGTTGTATTGGAAATTTAAGTTACAGTTATTATGTGCAGCACCGCGATATTTTCCTGTTAAATGACAGTGATCTCTGACTTTAATATTATTTTCATCAAACGCTTTTTCACAAATATAACAAACTTCAGATGATAAGAACATTGCTTTTTCATCCTTTAACAATTTTTGCATCGGTAAAGGGTTAAGAAATATCGATGTTAAATTCTCAGCAAAATTTAATAATTCTTTAGTAAACCATTCAATACAGTTTTCATCCCGATAGCTCTTATAAAAAGATAGCTTGGGGTTATATGAGCTTTTAACGTAATATCCTACACTACAAGGTTTATGAATTTGATACTTATTTTTTGTTTCAGTTGATTCTAATAAGCATTCCAAATCCGCGTATATTACAAACGGAGCATTAATTTTATTTTTATAATTTTTAAATTGCAAATTTTTTTCCTTTTGCGTTGGTAATCTTATTCTGCAGCTATTGTATAGTTTACAGTCTTCCATATGTGTATTCAACTTTTCTTCAGTCCAGAAATAATGAAGGCATCTATCACAAAAATATTTTTGATGTCGGTTTTTGGCTAGTTGCGATGATAGTAAGCGAGATAAACTTTTAATCCAAACATAATGATATTTAATGGGTTTATACATTTCCTCATCTTCATTGGATTCATCTTGTTCGTCATATTCATCATAATATTTGTTTTGTATCATTAAAAGATTAGTATGCTTTGTTTTTTTATTCTCAGTTAAGTAGTTAGGAATAACTACATAATTTTTTCCCAATTTTTTGAGGCCATATACATTTACCGAAACTTCGTTTTGTTTTTCAAATTTATGAATATGACAAAGTTTTACAGGAAATTGAATTCCACTAAAATTTAATAATGTTGAGTAGTCTGGATATTTTCCTACACGTTGCGGGTTTTTAGTTACAGGATATAACGCTGATGTTATCGCCCAAGCAAAACAAGCATTATCATTATTCTTTACATTTATACAAGCTTCTTTCTTCTTGATTTCTGAAGGAAGTTCTACATAAGATGACCCCAACATAGGTGAAAATTTGTTAATATTAACAACCAAATGAAGAACAGCCGATAATGCCCAGCCACTGTCTTTTTCTTGGAATTCTTCCAATTTTTTAAGCAGTTTTTCTCTAATATGTTCTAAAAATAGTGCATTGATGTCAGTGTTTTTATACACAGGTACATTTTTGGTGTTCAAATACTTTATTTCATATATTTCATCATTTCCACTAGCTTTTATGAACTCCGCACAAAAAATTGCATTTACTTTAATAGCGTTATCTCTTTTGAGTGCGTTATTAATACGTGTTTTAAACAACTTTTTACAATCATTTAAAAAACTTTCTGGTTCTTTATGTTTAAGGTTAATGATAATTCCCGTTCTCATGCGTCCCTTGAAGCATGATTGTACATTTTCCCATTTAACAAAATTATTAGATAACTTTGACGAGCTATGTCTTCCTCCCCTTAGGCTTAATAATTTCATTTTAGTTCTGTAGCTTTGCAAAACATGAATAGCATTCCCAAAATGCTGTTTTTTAGCAACAGTTTTTGCGATTTTGAGTTGGGCACACAAAACTCGAAGATATCTGGAACATTCTTTGATGCCATTTTCGATTAAAGTCGCGTCGTCTTTATATTTTTCGAAATTTTTTTGAACATCTTTAATCATATCTTTAACATTAATTTCACTGCTACTGTTTTCCATATTAATTATTGTTTTGATTTGTTTTTTTGTTTTAATATGTAGATTTATTTGTATAAGCAAATTTTTGTTATAGATAAATTTTTTTTTTTTGCTAATAAGATAATGGAACTATTTTTTTAAGTTTCCTTTTTTACAAGATTATAATTAATTTTTCAAATTTTCACAATCAAATTTAATTATTTTTTTTTTTTATGCGTTCAACACTTGTCACGACTAAGGTTCTAAGAGAACTGAATTTTTTTTCCGTTAGTTTATCAAATAAATAACAGTTTATTCTCTCATTCACACATTCTCAATTTTTTATGTTAATTATGTATTTTTCAATGCTGCCATTGCATATTACTATATATTACTATTTACTACTAACATGACTTGCATGATTTTCTATTTTTTAACATGACTTGATCAGAAATGAGAGTATCAATATAGAAGCATAAAGAAGAACAAGAATTGTGAAATTACATCTATCAATGCAAAATTAAAATTTTGAAGTGGCAACACTGGATATCATTTCATACTTTTATTTTTCAGCTTTAAAAAACAATGTAAACAAGGTTAGCAATTTGTTTAATTCAAATAAATTTAAAATCTCTTGAAATCTAGACAATGTACATATATACATATAAATGTTTTTTTTTTTCAAAGCTCTAGAAAATGTCTTTAACAAATTATTGAAATTCTACTCCGTTCTACTATTATTTTTAAATCTACTCCTATCATTAAATCTACATACTTCAATTTTTCAGTAATGCTCTCCAATAATTTATTTTGTGCCGATCAGAAAATTTAGTAGCAAAATTTAGTACAATATTTATTTCTAATTTCCTTTCTTTTTTGTTTTAATCAGAACATATTCGAGCATCTAAAATAGAAGAAACAAGGTAGACTAAATACATAAGTTGCAGCTTATCATTATAGATACCTCAGCACCGATAACAAAGTTGATTTTGGATTTTTATTTCTCATTTATTTTGCTCTTAATGTAAATTATTGAAACAACTATATATCTCATTTTTCAGATACCAAAAGCTTTATATTTTATATCATAAATTGTATTTTAACAATCATATTCAATTCATTTACTTAGGGAGACACGTTTCACATTTTATGATTTTTTTTGTTCATTCTCTTTATTTATTACGAAAAAATCTGACATACAAAGTAGTAACTTGTTTGTAAATACAAAAATAAGTGCATGATAATAATAATGTGCAATGCAATGTGTATGCGCAAAAATAGAGAAGAGAGATTTTGTTAAAGGTGGTTTTGAAATAGTTAGTTGCCTGTATTAAGAATGAATATAATGCGCATGCGTAAGAGCAGGAATTAATTTGTTAAACCTTTTATACATATTTTTTTTTCTGTTTTATATTATGATTATTTCTGTATTTTTTAAGTGCTTAAACCATTTAGCTTAAGTATATTGTATGAAAAATTTTATAAGAGGCTCACAAATACGATTATATTTACATTTCTAATTAATATGCGATTCAATTTTAGGTAACAGTCACTTATGCATCAATATCTATTTAATTTTTATTACATTTCCTGCATTTTGTATTACATCTACCGTGATAAAAGTTTAAAGCAAAAACAAAAATAATCAAAAAATTTGAGATTGGAAAAGCTACATGATCCATTATAATCAATAGTTTTTTTCTTTTTAACAAATATAAAATGTATGTTTTGCCGGCGGCAAATTGAAAGCGCAATTATATTGTTTATGATACGTAGAAAAATGTAGAGTAGATTTAGTACACTTATTTATTTATTTATTTTTTTTTTTTTTTTTTTTTAACTAATATAATTACATTTTCTTATCACAAAAACTTTATTAACATAAATCAAAAACTTATAATAGCACTATATTGAGTTAATATAACTATGTATGTATATCTATACAATTATTATACATCAATAAATTTTCTTTTCATAATTCATAAATGATCTTAATTAGTAAAACTAGGATTTATATATAATTTCTAGTAAAACTCTGATTCATTTTTAAGCTACAAATAATGTTTTTAATGTAGTAAATCTACTCTACATGCGAAATGTAATAGTTTACATTAAATCGTTCAAGAAAAAGCTGTAAAAAAAATCTGCATAGGTTTAATTTATATTTTTAAATTTTTTGTTTTTTTTTTTTTTTTATTTTTTTTTGTTTTTTCCTTTTTGTTGTTATTTAGTTAATATGGGAGTTTTTCTTTAGCATTTTTTTCTCTGTACTGCTCTTATGATAAAGTGTATGTATAGATATGTAATCTTTCTAGAAAAAGCTTTTTCATTTCATGGTAGTATAATTTACAATGGAAAAAGCTTTGCAGTTTAGTACATTAGCATTTACCGCAAAGTTTAGCTACAACGGCCACACTGGAAAATATCTGAATTTTGCCCCCTTTAAAATACATGGGATTTTTGTGCTCGGAGTGACATAGCCTATCTACTATTGATGTTACCTTTTTCATGGCAGTTCATTTTTAATTCTTTTTTGTTGTAAAGAACTTAAAATATCAAATTAATGCAATAAAAAACGAGGAAGATTATAGTTGCCCTTGTCAACTTTTAGATACCCGTGCATACCCACTATGGTGTATAAAATAAACCGTAATTTACTTCCCTTATACATTTAACTCATTACCCCATAATTTTGACGTAAAAAAAAAAAAAAAAATTAACAAAAAAAAAAAAAAATCACAAAACAAAAAACAAAATTTTCATTCATTGTCCCATAACTTTAGCTTAAAAAAAAAAATTAACAAAAAAAAAATAATCACAAAAAAAATAAACAAAATTTTCATTCATTGTCCCATAACTTTAGCTTAAAAAAAAAAAAAAAAAAATAAAAAAAAAAAAATAATAAAAAAAAAAAAAAAATAAAAAAAACAAAACAAAAAAAAAAATTGGCCCACTCTAAAAGTCCGAAGGTCCGAGTGATGTCCAACTTTGCCAAGTAACTTGCCCTATTAATTTATCTGCCCAATTTTAATTGACCTTGTAGCTTCATTAGATTCAAAGTTATTGAATCGAAAACTTTGTATGGCAGCCCCCCGAAAATGAGGCCCTAAAATTTTGAAACTTCATATAAGTGCTCGATTCATTATATAACTAACCGTGTGTAATTTTCATCCGCGTAGTATAAATAGTTTTGAAGAAATTCATATTGGTGCAAGGAAGTTGTATGGCAGTCCCCCGAAAATGGGGCCCTAACATTTTGAAACTTCATATAAGTGCTCGATTCATTATATAACTAACCGTGTGTAATTTTCATCCGCGTAGTATAAATAGTTTTGAAGAAATTCATATTGGTGCAAGGAAGTTGTATGGCAGTCCCCCGAAAATGGGGCCCTAACATTTTGAAACTTCATATAAGTGCCAGAGTCATTATAAAACTAACCGTGTGTAATTTTCATTCTCGTAGTATAAATAGTTTTGAAGAAATTCATATTGGTGCAAAAAAGTTGTATGGCAGCTCCCCGAAAATGGGGCCCTAACATTTTGAAACTTCATATAAGTGCTCGATTCATTATATAACTAACCGTGTGTAATTTTCAGCCTCGTAGTATAATTAGTTTTGAAGAAATTCATATTGGTGCAAAGAAGTTGTATGGCAGCCCCCCGAAAATGGAGCCCTAACATTTTGAAACTTCATATAAGTGCCGGAGTCATTATAAAACTAACCGTGTGTAATTTTCATTCTCGTAGTATAATTACTTTTGAAGAAATTCATATTGGTGCAAAAAAGTTGTATGGCAGCTCCCCGAAGACTTGGTCCGATTTTAACCAAAAACAATAGGGAACCTAGAAATTGTCTAAAAATCACTTTGTGTGAATTTCAAGACTCTAGCCCTTTTAGTTTTTGAGTTATCGTGCTGACACACGGACGGACGGACGGACAGACACACATAGCTAGATCGACTAATTTTTCGATTCAGAGCCGATACGTACCCTTGACACTATATCTAGCTCGTCTAGATCGATGCGTTACAAACGGAGGAGCAAATCTAATATACCCGATGTCATATATGTATGCACGGGTATAAAAAGCAATTTAATACAAGTTTCAAAAAATACCTAAATAATAAAGTAGATAAAAACAATCTTAAAACAATATTTCAATTTTTAAAACTTTCAAGTATTAGTTTTCTTTTCAAGAGCAAAAAGAAAAAAAATTGAATATAAAAATATAGTAATAATAACTAATTAATAAACCTTTATCAAAAAAAAAAAAACATATACATAAAACATCTATGGCGAACCAAAAACAAAATGGTGTTTCAATCACAGCCCATGAATTAATTCATTAGAAAACAGCTGTTCCAATGTCTCAATTCGTTTTTTACTTTTTTTTACAGCCCACAAAATTGACTTGATAAAAACATATTTTTGGAATAGCTTATGATGCAGCTGGATGTTTGGGTTTTTTGTATCGTTGTAAAACTTACTTTTCTGCACGTGATCTCCTAAATATCTATAAAACATATATTAGTTCAAAAAGGGGTATTATGCACATATTTGGGCTGATGCTCCTCAACTGCATTGGGATATCTTAAGAAAATGCCCAACAGAGCTATTCCTGTTATAAATGACCCAGTGTTACCTTAACGCTCTTACCCAGTTTTATAGATTCCTAGTTGGGACGAACAGCTGTTCTAAAGAAATAAAACAGTTAACGCCTCCACACAAAGTTTCCAACGTGAAACAAGAAGTGCAACGGATGCTGATCCCTTTTTTTTTTTTTATTAAATAATAATTTTTATGAAATAATTGTTAGTAATTACTTCTTTTTTTTATGAAGTATTTATCGATACAGTAAATTATGTTAGTTTTATTTTTGCAATTGAATTAAGTATTGTTGTTATTATTTTAAATTTTTTTTATATTATGTTACACTCTGTACGAGCTTTAAGCTCTTTTGAGATAAATAAATAAAATTAAAATAGAAAATTAATGTGTCGAATTTATAAGTTAGCGTAAAACTTCTTAAGAAAATTTGTTTCTTATGCGCATGGAATTATGGTAGCATATTCTGTCCCATGTATTCCATAAAGCTATTAAAAAAATTAAATTTAAGAATATTATCTGACATATTTCACCTTAAAATTCCTTCAAATTTTAACATTTATCTAGTTATCATTATTCTAGTTTCCTTTCCCAATTCCCATGCTAAAAACCAAACTATACATTTTAATCAAAGACCCTTTAAATAAAAGCATGCAAGGAGATGTACGAAATTTTTTAAAATAACACACACCCAGGGATTAACATAAGCATTTGAAATGTGCTCTAGACTGGAAGACGTTGAACATAATATTTTCTTATCATGTTGTAAATTACCAAAATTTCAAAGGACCAAAATCTCAAATAAATAAAATACAAAGAATACATTATACAGAAAACGAGGATAGTGACGAACAAAATTACAATAAACATTGTATATGCAATACTCAGGCAGAAAAAAATAATAATAATGACAATATTCCCACTAGTAACGAAAATATATTAGACTAGATAGTTCTCCGCTCCCATTCCTTGAATGGAAAGCGAAGAACGGCAAAATATTAAAATTCTTAATAGACACTGGTTCTAATTTGAATTATATCCAATCTTATTTAGTAAAGAATTCAATACAAAACAACAATGCATTCCGCATCCATACATGATAAGTAATATTCAGTTGCATTGACGTAATCTTCCAATGTAAGTGAATATTGCTCAATGCCACACGAGAGTGTAGTCAGTTGTAGTTTTAACTGTTGTCAGTTATCACCAATTTATGAACTTTTGAATGTATGTGTAAAATTTAGTTCATTCGAAGATAGTTATCGTCGGAGAATGTTTAGTCAACTGATTTTTCAAAAGCGGAAAGTTTTTGTAATTTTTTATTCATATACAAAAAAAAAAGGTTTGCAGCTACCTAAATAAAAAAATGGATTTGTAGATAATATAAGAAATTTAGTTTTTTCTTTACATTGAATAAATAGGTAATTTTATTTTACTTATATCATATCTAGGTCATTTAAAAATGGATTATTATTTTAATTAACATCTGTGGGACTGAGCAAACATTCATAATTATACAATATTAAAATTAGGTTCTAAATCTGTTCCTTAAACTAATTGTACTTTATATCATTAATTATTTTTTGTTATTATTTATTTTAACTAAATTTTATATTTTATCAATCAAAATATATTTATATATTTAATATAATACAAATATATTTGTTCATTTTTGTTTTTTTTTAGTATGTAGTTTGAAAGATAAAAAATAACAAATAGAAATAAAACCTAATATGGTAATCTTATATTGATTTTTATCAATTTCCAATACCAGAAATATTTTATATTTTGTCCGGTCTCAAATTTTTTTTGTTTAAGATGCGCACAGTTCAAAAATTTTTAAATAATGAAAAAAAAAGAAAAACAACAAAAAAATTAAAGAAAAAAAAAATCATTTTTTTGTTTGTATTGGTTAGTGTATCGAGTCTTACAAGTAAAATTTGGTTGCAACGAAACCGGTTTTTTTGTGAACACAATATTTACGAAACCGGTTTGGTGTATACAGGATTTTAACCGATTACATCAGTGTTACGTCAATGCAACATGTGTAAATACCCGTCTATTTTAGCTCATTTAATGCAAATTCAGTTGGTGGATATATTTTTGTTTCATATAGATATAGAAATATTTTTAGGAATTATAAAAAACTCTTCTTATTAGAATTATTTCTCATGAAATATATTTCAATGTTAAATAATTACGACTTTTGTTTTAAATATTTTAAAAAAAAGGAGAGAAAAATTTTTTTTGGGCATATTAGTCTTAAATACAATGATTAATAGCAAGATAAAATTTTTTACATGCAATGCATATAATAATTGATTAGGTACATGACTACCAATAAGAATGTTTTCTATTAATTAGATATATAACTAGGTATAAATGGTATTTGCATGCGTAGGTTATTCAATTTTAATTATTATATTGTAAGTAATAATTATATTTAAATAAATTCCAAAAAAGTAAAAAGGTTAAGGTTTTAGAGGTAAGAATTATTATTTAAGTACTCAAATATATGATAGAACCTAGGCAATAACATAAATATATTATTTCCTACATAAACAATAATCTTTATAATTTAATTTAATAAAATATCTAAATAAAATACTAAATTCAAAAATTCAAATATATATATTTACCATTTAAATATTATTAAGCGAAGATGAATTATATTTAAGTATGATTGGAATTATATATATTACTCTAGTATTAAAAATGAAGCATAAAACAAGTAATAAAACACCCATGGTTTTAAGAAAGCAAATTATAAAAATTGAACTATGTACCTATATGTTCCATAATAAGTTTTTCATAAATAGTATATTAAGAGGATTTATTAAATATGAAAAATTGTTAAAAAGCAAAACGCGCTATTTTTAATTTTAAAACCCTTTATAATTATTAAGAAAAAATTATAATTACATATTAAAATACTTTCTTTTGTAATTTTTAGAGCAATTTAAAACTATTGAACTGAAAATCCATTTTCATAATTAACTTCAGCAAGTTTTAATATCAATTGACAACAAGAATCATAAAATCGAGACAAAAGAGTTTAAAATGTTCAATAAAATTCTTTCAGAAAAGATTTTTATTTCTAAAATATCACTTCTCTCCTAATCTGAAAGACTTTTATTTTTAAAAACTTACTCACTGCTAAGATATATATTTAATTTTATTTTTTTTCTCATTTAAAAAAAATTATATCAAAAATAAATCAGTCAAAATCTATATATTGAACTTTTCTAAAAAGAATACTCTATTGATTTGTACGCTCTCTAATAAAATAAAAATTGTTTTTGTAAGACTTCGTTCTCTCTTTAATAAATCTCTATTGACTATTAGAGATAAATAAATTTTTTTTTTGAGAGACACTCTCAATTTATACATATTTTATTGTGATTTTAATTAAAATTTAAAGCGAAGATGCCAAATAGAGTGAAAAAAGCTAAAGTTTGTATTATTTTAATATACTTTTATATGAACTTGCCTGTGTCTATGGCTTTATTTTTCATTCTGTCAATTAGTGATATATTTATATTAGAAATCTGACCATAAATTAATAATAATTGTATGATTCAGTGGTTAGCAAAGTGGCTTAGGGTGTAACTAAATCTGAGTTCGATCGTCCTTCAAAGATAAAATTTTTTTTTGTTTTTTTTTTTTAATTCAACAGAAATATCAAAAAAAATTACATATAAAATTAATTTATTTGGATAATTTTTTTAAAAATTTGTAACTTTAAGAACTAAAATACTTCACTTTGATAATATAAAAACATAGACCAAATAATTATATAGACGATCAGTTTCATATAAAAAATGTTTAGAGTTTTTTTAAGTCAGTACGTAATTTTTCGGTTCATTAATTCAAAATTTATACAAGTAGTTACTTAAATAAAAAAAAAATTTAGATTGAAATTAAAACAAGTAAAAAAACAGTCAGTCGGTGCAACTGACTTAAAAATACCCTGCACCTATTTGGTTCAAATTAAATGGGAAGTCCATAAGTCATTTTAAAGCCATAAAAGCTGTTATAAGTTTGATCGTAAGACATAGCTAACCAAATTAACTTTATAATACTAAAAACATTTTCTAATTACTTTTCTAATTTACTTACAAATTCTTACTAATTTATCTATTTAAAAATATTAAAAAACAAAAAAACTTGAAATAAATGAAAATATATTTATTTAAATTCAATTACTAAAGTGAAAAAATTTGAATTAATAAATTTTGTGATTAAAAGCTAATCCCAGCATAATATATTTAATAATTAAAATTTTTCAAAATTGCAATTATTTTAAATTGATAATTTATGTACCTTATAGAAAAGCTTATAAACGCAAAATATGCAATAAATGTATTTCTAAAATATAATTACAAATTTAGAACTTTTCATACAGTTCATTTAAATATAACAATAAATTTTACATAAATGCAGCAAGTACCTTTGAATATAGCTTAAGTATTGTACACGATGTCTTAATTATATATCACCTATTGTTTTTAATTTATAAAATATTGTACTAAATATGTTTTATGGTAAAATTCTTAGCCTTTTGAAAATATAAAAGTGTTAAATAGAAACGGAAATAAGAAAGAACCCTCGTGTATCAAATTTAAAGTTTCTATCTTCATGAATTTCAAAGACAAGCTTTTTAATTTTGGGATTTCCTAGGTGGCACCTGAACCACGACTACAATTAAGTTTAAATTTCGGGGACACATAGGAAATAGGAAATATATTCTTTGGCTTTGTAATTATGCTCGTTTGGCCTCAGATCGATCAAAAGCTTCTAGAATCCGAACTCATTGTCCGAACTCGACCAGAACCAATTCCCATGATACTTTCATTACTAGTAACCTAGAGTTTAAATTTCATCAAAATACTGTCATTAGTTTTTGAATTATGGTGTTTTTAAGATATATGTTCGTTAGCACTTGAACTTTTCAAAGGTTCCAGAACCCGAAACCATGGTACGATTTTGCCGTCATACTTTCAATACTAGTTAACTCTTATACACAATTGGAACGTTCTATCTTAATTTTAAGTTATTATTTTCATTACTTTCGATGATAAGCTTTTAAACCTTGGGGGTCTAAGAAAGGTACTGAACCACCACTCTGATTGATCCAAAATTAGAGGAACCGCACAGGAAATAGTAAAGAGCACCCATGTGCCAAATTTGAAACTTCTAAATTTGTTTGAAGTTACTATCTTTATTAATTTCGAAAATGTGCTTTAAGGTCTTCGGAACTGTGTGGCTGGTCCTCAACCCACTACTCTAATTGGTCCCAAATTTCAAGGACACTAAGGAAATAGAAAGAGACACCCTGATACCAAATTTGGAGGTTCTATCTTCATTGGTTTTGGAATTATGCTTGTTTGGCCTAAATTCGATCAAAAAGTTCTAAGTTTCGAACCAATTGTACATTCCCCTCCGTACGAAATCACCGCCGTAGTTTCATTACCAGTACCCTACAACACAAATTTTATAAAGATAGCGTCATTAGTTGTTGAGCTATCGTGATTTATTATATATGTTCGTTAGCCCTTAGAAACGATTAACAGGCCCAGAATCCGAACCGCTTGAGCGATTTCGTCCATATGCAGTCCGCGCTGTACTTTAAACACTAGTTAACCCTTGTACACAAGTGGAACGTTCTATATTAATTTTAAGTTACTATTTTTAGTAATTTCGATTATATGCTTTTAAACCTTCGGAGGTCTAAGAGAGTTACTGAACCACCACTCCAATAGATCCCAAATTAGGGGGACACACAAGAAATAGTAAAGAACAACCTTGTGCCAAATTTGAAGCTTCTACATGTTTTCAAGTTGCTATCCTTATTAATTTTAAAGATATGCTTTAAGGTCTTCAGAAATGTGTGGCTGGTACCCGAAAAACTACTCCAATGGGGCCCAAATTACAAGGACAGTAAGAAAATAGGAAGGGACTCCCTGATACCATATTTGGAGGTTCTATCTTCATTTGTTTCGGAATTTTGCCAGTTTGGCCTAAATTCGATCAAAAAGTTCTAGGTTCCGAACCCATGGTCCAATCTCGATCGTACGCAATCATAAAAGAAAAATTTAAATAAAACCAAAAATTGTTTTAAGACTTATATATTAATACTAAACTTATTTCTTTAGTTGCAAAAATATTTATTACATCTTCATAAAAAGTATGAGTTCTTTCAACATTTCTTTTTAATATAAATTAATGACTAACTAGACATTCTGTCTAAGTTTTTATATTTTTTAAACTTGAAAAAGATCTTTCTGCTGACGTAGAAGAAGCTGGTGTAGCTTCTTTTAGTAATACAAGTTTGAATGCTTCTTTTATATTACCCACCAAGTAATTTTGTTTACAATATATTATAAAATCTGCAATATTTTGAAATTTTCGGAAATCTTGTATTCTATAAACTAAAATTAAATCATTTCTTAAAGAACTAAAATCAAAAATTATCTTTTAATGAATTAAAGTAGCTAATTGGAAATTTTTAATATTAAATTGTTCAAAAATATCAAACTTTACTAACGTCTAAATAAAAAAAAACCAAAGCTACAAAAATATTAAATTCATAGACATACACTTGTTGTAATGACAACAAGTTGCAATTGCAAATTACAAGCAACTATATACTTTTTAAATCCATAGAAGAAATTGAACTGAAAAAAAAATTGTTTAAAATTCGTTAAAAAATTATAATTTTGAATTATTTTTTAGTTTAGTTTGTATTTTTCAGTATTTTGTTTTGCTTTTTCTATTTTTATTTTTGTTATTTGGATACTTATTAAAAGAAGTTTGCCTAGATTCAAAATATACAATTGAATCTTTCTTGATTGCTGTCATTTCTTATTAGGAGAAATGTAATTTTTTTATTCATATATGAATATGAATAATATATATACAATAAAAAAAAATGATATTCAATAAAGGTATTTCTCATATAAGTCATACTATTATTGGTCTTCTATCTATATTCTATATCTATGTAAGTATTTTATTATGAAATTTTATAAGTAAAAGTAATCTCAATTTTTCGTTTGTTTATTGATTCTCTCTTCGTTGCCATGGTTTTTGCTTGTTTTTTTTTATTTTTTTTTTTTTTGTTTTTATAAAATACTACATAGTCAAAATAGGTACCTATTCTTCATTTTTCCTTAGATTCAAAACATAAAATTGAATTTTCGTTGAAAAAAAAATATCAAATTCGCTGAAGAGAGAATAAAAATCAAATTTTGTCGTTGGTTCATATTTTCTTCATAGTTCATACTTCATAGATTCAAATAACTAAATTGAATATATGGCATGCACATGGTACTATATATTACATTACATACTTTAACATAATAATATAATACATACAAATTAACGCGAATAATAAATATTAAACATTTCTAAATGTATGCAAATAACAAAGATAAAAATATAGAAAACGAATTATGTAATATTGTGGATTCAATTTGTTCTACTGAACCTAAGGTAAAATTGATATTGGCATTTGGACCAAAATATGTATTTTCTTTTGTTTCGTTCGAAATAATATAAATTTATAAAAATATAAATTTTTTAAAACTTTTAGATTTTCAGTAAAACAAAAATTACAATCTTAGGAGAAGCCGCCACTGCCCTTTACCTATTCTATAGGTGTAGGGTATAAAAAAGATTTCACCATGAAGCGAATTTGAACCCACAATCTCAACATTTTATAAAATACGAAACTTATTCATCTTCAAATTTTTAAAATGCAACAACAAAAATTTATCAGTCATTTGTTTTTGTTTACTTTTCTGTATGTGTATATTAGAATCGAAGCATAATCTGCGTAATACAAAATGTAAAGGTTACGGAATGATTTTGTATTAATATGGAGTATATGTATATGTATGTTATAATAATCAAGTGACATAATAATCTTATATGAACAAGCTAGTGCGTATTTTTTTTGGTGTATATGGAAATGTAAAGAAAAAATATTTTATTAATGACATTAATATTTCTATTAAGATTTTCAACCATGTTATTGTTATATTATTATCAGCATATGTATGGATATGTATACAGAAATATTATAAAAGACCATAAACAAAAAACTAGGTGTTTACAAAAATACATATATATGTACAATGTGCAAAATTGTATTCAGACTTAAAGATACCTAATAAATATAAAACAATTTTGTTTAGAAAACTTCGATTTTATCAAGTAGGTACTTATAATGCTTTTTAATGATATTTTTGTCTTCTGTTATAAAATTTAAATTAATTTAGATAAATTTACTAAAGGGGGTATTTTAATAAATTATGATTAGTTAATAGATAAACCGATTATAACTATTAATGAATTGGATCCAACTTGGAAATTGTCAAATTAAATATCGTATTTAATAATTTTATATAAATAATTGTGTAAAAAAATCGAATTAAAACTAAAAAGTATAAAATAAAATAAAAAGAAAATATTTTTTTCAATATACTTTTATTAAAGTAGTACTAGCCCCCTTAAATGTAGAAAATAAAAAATTTAAAGTAGATTTTTGGGAATTTGTTACTGTGTTAATATAAAAGTAAATTGCTGGTATAAGAAACAATTCTTTTAATGTTTGAAAACTTTTAAGCTTAAAATGTTGAAAATTTTCATTAACCAAAAATTGATGGTAGATCTTTTGCATTTAAAAGTGTTTTAATATAAAAGTAAATTGCTGGACTAAGATCTGAAAGAAGAACTGCCACCATTTCATCGACATCTAGCGAATATCTGAAACGTAGTGGAAGGGATCCGGCGTATATGCAAGTAATAAGGCAGAAATCAAGAAATTAAACCAATGCTAGCAGAATTGTTTACTTTTTTATCTTATTATTCCTTTATGGAACATAGGCCTTCCACATAGCCTCTCCAACTGTCCTTATTTAACGCTGGTCTCTTTATTGCCGACCAGGTTTTTCCCGACAGATCACGTTCTTTCTGGACTGTTTTTCTCCCGGTTGTTCTTGATCTTCCCACATTTCTCCTGCCTTGTGGGATCGAATCTAGGGCTTGGCGTGCCACTGATGTTGTTGCGTGCCACACATCCATTTCTTCTTTCTTATTTGAACCCATATCGGCTGTTGTTTTGCAATCACCCAAAGCTCTTCATTCATTATTCGCCATTATACACCCTCGGTTCTGTCGAAAGCCCGCTTGCTCTACTTTCATATAGCTGTTTAATTTTTTATTCTGGTATATATTATTAGGGCTATAATCTTTGTTATACTGTTTAGCACTGTTATACCTCTCCAGTTTCTGCATTCTGTCATGTATCCCTACTTGGGTAATTTTATAATTATTCCCATTTTTAATTTTTCTGAAATTTCTTCTTCTTGTCATATTCTTTCTATTTTTGGTTTCAATGTTCTGGCAGATGTGATTTCTCCGGCTTTTAACAATTCAGCTGGTATGCCGTCAATTCCTTCAGTTTAGTTTGTCTTTAGCTTTCTTATGGCTTCTGACATTTCCCTAAGGGTTGGTGGTCCTTGCTCGTGTCTTCTCCAATATTCACTTGTTGTTCTTCTGTTTCTATATCTTGGTTATTGGTTTCTTTGAAGTGTTCTTTCCATCTTTTAATTGGGTGGAGGTGAATAGGATGCCTTCTCTGATTTTTATTGGTCTTTGTTGGCAGAAGTTCTTATTTGAGAGTACATTTATTTTTCTATACAATATTCGGCTGTTATTCTGTTCTGCGGCCCTTTGAACTTCACCTGCGATTGTTATAGAATCTTCTCTTGTCTCTTTTAGTCATCTTCTTAATTTTAATACAAATTTCTTTGTGACGATCTTCAGCTCTGCGTTTTGTTAATAGTTGCTGTTTTATATATTTTCTTTCCTCAATGGCTGTCCATGTTTCTTTTGACATCAACTATTTTCTTTCACGACTACAGAAACCCAGGATTTCCTCACCGGCTTGGCGATATATGTTTTGAATATGATCTTGCGTTATATTCTTCTGCCTGTTAAGTTCTTGTTGTATGTGTGATATAAATTTTTCTTTTGTATCGTTTGATTTCAGCTTTTGAACACAAAGTTGTTTTATCCCAGAGTTTCCTATTGAGTTTAAGCTAATTTGATTCTTATACGAGCAATTATCAGGATATGATCACTCCGGGCATCTGCACCTCTCCATGTTCTCACATCTAATATTGACTTAACCCAACTTCAGTTTATACATAAGTTGTCTATTTGGTTTTGTTGCAGAATCAGGAGAAACCCAGGTGTATTTATGTATTGTCTTATGGGGACATAAGTTATTATATTATATTCTATAAATCTTAACAAGAATTTTTTTTTTTTTTTATTATGGTCTTAGCTTGAGCTTTGTGACCTTATTAGTTATTATAATAATTCACAATTAAAAAGTATTTTCTTCTCCTTTGAGATATACAATTAATCAAGATTATAAAAAATTAAAAGCCAATATCATAGAAAAATTATGTAATACAGTAAAAAAAAGTATAGAACAGGTACTTTACTTGAATATTAAAATAAAATTTTCAAAAAATATAAAGTAAAAAACGGAACATTATTATATATAAATTTATATAAAAAAAATTGCATTTTACACATCCATTTCCTGTTGAGGATTCTTTATTTTATACAATCTAAGTTATTTCCAATTCATGGCGTGACAAATATGGTTTGATTTTATTCTTAAACTCTTATGCTATTAATTAATTTACACGTTTCAGGAAGTTCATTGTGCACTTTGAGACAATTGTATAAACAATTGTTATACCCGTGCATACATATATGACATCGGGTATATTAAAATTGCTCCTCCGTTTGTAACGCATCGATCTAGACGAGCTATATATATTGTGAAGGGTAGAAATCGTCTCAGAATCGAAAAATGAGTCGATCTAGCTATGTGTGTCTGTCCGTCCGTCCGTCCGTGTGTCAGCACGATAACTCAAAAACTAAAAGTGCTACAGTTTTGAAATTTTCACAAAATATTTTTCAATCAATTTCTAGATTCCCTATTTTTTTTGGTTAAGATCGGACCAAAACTTCGGGTAGCTCTCGAACAACTAACTTTTTTAACTCCAATATTTTCATATAAAAATTTGAAATTTTGCTATGCATCTTGTATTTAACATGATATTATATGAATTTTTTTTTTGTTTTTTTTTGTTTTATAGATAACGATTTCGAGTTAGAATTGCATATGATTTAAATGATGCGTAGTTTATTTAAGATAAGCAAAAAAGAACACAAAGATTTTTTTTAAGTAAATGGCTTATTGATATTGATAGAAATAATCATTATGAATATGATGATTATTATCTATCATGATGATCATTATATGAATATGATCATATGAAGCTTATTTTGCTTAAGTTTAATATATTCGTGAATTAAAAATTAATTAAAAGAGATAGAATTGAAAAAATAGAGCTAGAGTTTTGAAATCCACACAAAACATTTTTTGGACATTTTTGAGGTTCCCTATTCTTTTTGGTTAAGACCAGACCAAGGTTTCGGGGAGCTGCCACACAACTTATTTAAACCAATATGAATTTCTTTAAAAGTAATTATACCAGGAAGACGAAAATTACACACGGTTAGTTTTATAATGAATCAAGCACTTATATGAAGTTTGAAAATGTTACGGCTCCATTTTCGGGGGGCTGCCATACAACTTGCATCAATATGAATTTCTTGGAAACTGATTATACTACGAGGATGAAAATTACACACTGTTAGTTATATAATAAATCGAGCACTTATATGAAGTTTCAAAATGTTACGGCCCCATTTTCGGGGGGCTGCCATACAACTTCTTTGCACCAATATTAATTTCTTTAAAACTAATTATACTACGAGGATGAAAATTATACACGATTAGTTATATAATGAATCGAGCACTTATATGGAATTTCAAAATGTTACGGCCCCATTTTCGGGTAGCTGCCAGGCCAAGTTGTCAATTCGATAACTGTGAATCTAATGATGCTACGAGGTTAAAATTAAAGCTGGGCAGGTAAAGTAATAGGGCAAGGTAGTTGGCAAAGTTGAACATTACCCGGACCAACTTTTAGGGTTTTTTTTTTGTTTTTAAGCAAAAATTATGGTACCTATAATGAATTAAAAATTTAATTTTTTTTTTATTTTGTTTTTAAGCAAAATAATTATAATAAGAAGTTATATACTTTGTTATATTTTTTTTTGTAATATTTATAATAGCATAAGGGAAATAAATAACGGTTAGTGGGTATGCACGGGTATCTAAAAGTTGACAAGGGCAACTATAATCTTCCTCGTTTTTCTTTATATTTGAGCAAAATAACGAGAAATAGAAATTTGCTTTGTTGCGCGTATTGTGATTGTGGATATCGATCATTCTGTTGAGTATGAAGTTATACTTGATCTCGTTATTAACAATTATAAAAGCCAAAATATAAAATTCGGTTTTGCATATATTTGAAAAACTAATATTGTGTAGAGTATATCGAAGATGTAGGGTGTTGACTTGGAAATTTGTGAATAATTTTTATACTTTTTTTGTGCAAGATATCCAATTTGGTTAGATATTGTTGAGGAGCTCTACTCCATAAAGGATTCAAGTAGATAATATGCGATTTAATAAAAGAGGAATATATATAAGGCTATGTCTGACAGAAAGTTTCTTAACCTACATAGAATAAAAATATAGGGAGCTAAATTTTTCATTAAGTACTCAATAAGATCACTCCAATTTACTTTACTGTCTAGTATTAGACCTAAGTAATTAAATTTTTTCACAACTTTTATATTTTCGTTGTTCCAGCTGAATGTGGTCCCAATGTTTAAAATTTTATTATCGAAGAATAAAATTTTCGTTTTTCGAAATTTAGACAAATACGGTGTTTTTTTAACCAAATTTGTATGGTACACAGATCGTTTTTAATGCAGTTCCTCAAATCATCTTCACTATTACAAGCATATATTAGTACAGCGTCATCTGCATATAACTGCAGGGCTCCTTTGATGTTTAAACGAGTTAAGTCGTTTATGTATATTTTAAACAGATCAGGCCCCAAAATCGATCCCTGCTATTATTACGCGAACTACTTGATCTCTGTTTTAAAAATACGATTTGAATAAATTTTGTTGTACCTCAGAAAAATTAATTTTGGAGAGATTTACTAGTAAAATTTTATGATGAACACAATCAAATTCTTTTTTAAGATCTAGAAAAACGCAACCCACATATTTTTTGTAATCTATATTTCTTCAGACGAAATCAGTTAAAGATAGACAAGCTGCTGTTGTATTGGATTTTTTTCGAAACCAAACTGTTTTTCACTTAAAATACCATTTTAGTTCATAAAGGTATTCAATCTATTCTTACTAACAATTTCAAAAATTTTTTAAAATGTTGGTAAGACCAAAATAGGACGGTAATTAGAACATTCAGTACTATTCCCACTTTTATGAATAGGACTAACAATGGCACGTAATGGCGAAACGTTTTATAAATTTCGTAGAAATACCATCACATCCAGTCGCCGCTGTTAAGTTTAGTGAATTAATTGAAATACGAACTTTCTTCCTCATTGGTCGCGATTAATTGAAAATTCAAATAAATTGATCTTTCAAAGTTATTCATATAATTGAAATGAAATTTGAATCAATTGATATTTGAATCTCAATAGTAACATTAATGAAATAATTTTTCATATGATCCGAGATTTCATTTGGCGATTCTAAAGTTTTGTTATTGAGGCAAATAGCCTTTATTTGAATTTTTTTCTCACCATTTTGCCTTTCATTGACCATTATTTCCTTATACAAATTCTAAATTTTTTATTATCGCAGTTTTGTGCTATTTTGTCAGAGCAGTATTTTTTTTAGCTTCAACTATCTCTATATTGTAAGTATAAATTTTTAATATGATTATCATTTGGATATTTCTTATTTTATTTTTCTTAGAATTTGTTCGGTGATCTATTCATTTTTTTTGTTTATATTTTTAACCGGTATTTGTTGCGTGTTGTTTTTAATAACTGAACTAAGATCGGAAAAAACTTCTCCAAAGTCAGTATACGAATCAAGATTTAACCATATTCTATCATTTGCAATGTTATCAAAATTTAATATTGTTTTATATTGGGGTCTTATACTTATTGCGGGTTTGTGAACTATACTAATAAAAAGCATTTGATGGTCAGAAAGACATGTATCTAATATATGGCAATAATACTTTTTTTTTACTAAGTCTGTAATAACGTGGTCAATTACTGATTTGGAGTGCGTACCAATTCTGGTATAAAGCCATTGCTAAGCAACAAATTAATATATAGCTTGTTGTCAGAGCTATTGCTTTCCAGTAAATTGATTTTCATATCATCTACTATAACTAACCCTTTGTGTTTCAACGTTATTTCATTCATTTTGGTTAAAAATCAGTCATACGTGTATCATGAGATCTATATATTCCTATAATATTGCTATTTTCTTTTAATAATTTTGCACCTATAATATTACTATTTCCTAACTCTTCACTAAAGATTAAATTACTATCTATGTCATTTCTTACATTAAGATTAAAAAATTTATTTTCTGATAAATGCAACCATATTTCTTTAATTTTGCACCTATAATATTACTATTTCCTAACTCTTCACTAAAGATTAAATTACTATCTATGTCATTTCTTACATTAAGATTAAAAAATTTATTTTCTGATAAATGCAACCATATTTCTGTCAATACTATAATATTTATGTAAGAATTAAAACTCTCAAGTAACGCTTCGACTTCATACAATTTTTTACGTAAGCTTTGTATATTTATATATATATTAAATTATTTTAAAATTTATGTTTTGCTGAATTTTGATCAAAGTTAATGTAATGGTCCACCCTTATATTGCCTTTAATGTTAAGATTATCGAAGCTCATCAGAGATAATTAACCAAAATAAAATAAAAAAGATGTATAGGAACAAAAAAAATTATCAGCTGTTCTAATATACAGTGAAGTGAGTACTACATAGAATCATATATATAATACACAAGCATTGGCGAGACATTGCCAACATGTAAAAAAATATTGCACATTAAAATTGTTATAAAATTTATATAATACCCAAGTGTTGGCGAGACATTGCCAACATGTAAAAAAATATTGCAAATTAAAATTGTTATAAATATTCTTCACACAATAAATAATAATGGAAATACTTCTATTTTAAAATTTATTTCCGCTACATGAATAAGGAAAAAAAAATTAAAACTATTCTATGATATGACGAGGTACGATACGATACGAATTGAGATCTACGAAATGTTTTTTGTTTTTTTTTCTAAAACAAAATTTACAAGTAGAGAGAATATAGAACATTTACAAGTAGAGAGAAATAGAAATGTGTTTTTGTTTTATTTGTTTCATGGCTTGGCTATATTTAATATTCAATATTGATGTTCCTACCTATCCATTCATAAAAAATTACAAACCAAATTTTTAGAAAAAGTGGCAAACACATTGGAGAAACAAAAAACAATAATAAATGAAAAAAATTAAAACCATTATATCATCATTGAGGTACGAATTAAGATTTGCGAAATGTTAATTTTTGTTTTTTTTTTTCTAAAACAAAATTTAGAAGAATATAGAACAGAGGAGAATAGAAATTCGTTTTTGATTTTATTGTTTGATGCCTATATTCAATATTCAATATTGTAAATTTACCTACCTACCCATTCTTAAAAAAATACAAACCGATTTTTTAGAAAAAATGGCAAATTGATTAGAGTACCAAAAAACAAACAAATTGTTGTTGAATTTGAATTATGAAGTAGTTATACATTATGTACATAAAATTGACAGTGCGAATTTAAAACTAATTATACCCATATGACTATATAGTCAAAGGGTATAATAAATTTGCCATTACGTTTGTGACGCAGAGAAGGAGGGGGGTTAGATATAGACTCAAGTGTATGGATCGGTATATATTAGTGATTGCAAAACCGGTTTCCGGTTAACCGAAAAAACCGAAAACCGCTTGTTTTTTTAGAACCGAAAATACCGGTTTTCAAACTGGAAAAAACCGGAGTTTCGGTTTTCTCACTTATCAAAATTTAAATATCGATATGTCATATTTCATATACATATCATATTATAGTCAGAAAACTCAAACACAAGCAACAAGAATTTCTAGCAGGCTATTTTTTTTCAACAATTTTTAGCTTGCAGGGTATTTTTTTGACGTTTTATTCAAATTTTGTTGTTGAACATTTAAATGAAATTGCTGAAAATTATAAAGAAAATGAAAATGGCAACAGCAGACAAAATTCTAGCGAAACAGGATTAAATTTCAAAAATCCAAGCAAAGTTGCTATTTCTAAAATATTGTTCCACATCTTGGAAAGACTTTCAATTTCAAACGGAAATAATGCTGCTGATGAAATTGAAAACTGTACAGAAATTCCTGATGGGCAAAACAGAGATTGTGAAATTATTAATGATAATTTAACATTGAAAGAAAAGTTAAACTTATCTATTCATAATCAACTTAATGTAAAAACTAAAATTATCAGAAATGAAAATCTTCTTAATAAAATTAAGAGAGAAATGGCATTCTATGAAGCGGAAGGCATCAGAGGTAAACTGTTGGATAAGGTTTACAACGTTTTATTATCTATTCAACCAACAAGTGTTGAATCCGAGCGAGTATTTTCGACTGCCGGTAAAATATGCACTAAAATCAGATCTCGACTCAATGACACCAGTATTGATGCACTTTGCTTCCTGAGGGCATATTTCAAAAATGAAACAGCAAATTGATTTTTTATATACCTAAATTTAAATGAGGGTGTCAGAACCAGAGTGGCGTATCCCACATAATATAGTTTTAAAAAAGTACAAATAATAACAAAAAGTTCTTTTTTATATTTTTTTAAGTTTTATATTTTTTTTTAAGTTATTGGTTATTGCTGAATGTAAAATAACTACAATGGATATTTTATTTACTTGTTTTAATTTGTTTTAAATAAAAAAATTTTTTGTTAAAACATGCTTTTTTACTGTTTTTTTTACTTATGAAATTCTAGGAAAACCGGTTTTAAATCCGGTTTTCGGTTTTGAACGCTAAAAAAACCGTAAAACCGGTTTTACTATATTTTCGGTTTTTTGCAATCACTAGTATATATCAATTGATTAGGTATGCAAAAAAACAAAAAATATAAATTTTATGTTCCATCAATTTACAAGATACAAGAAAATATTTTATTAAACAAAGTTAGTAGAAGGCATGCTTTTCTTTAAAAAATAGCATAAAAAATCTGTGGTATGTATCACTTTACTAAATAAAAAAAAAAAATTTTTTTTAAAATTGAATGTAACATCTGCAAATATATGACTTTCACATCCGAGTTTTTCTTATTCGGAGCTGAAGAATTTTTTCGCGGACATTCCGCTTCGGACTTCAAAAAAACTGCCTAAAAAAATGGATTTAAAAAACGATTTTGGTTGCCCATTCTCATACATAATGTAATTTATTATTGAGTTTTCATAAATATAGAACCTATTTTAACCAACATAAGATGATTTAATGTTTTAAATTGAAGTTTTTTTGTCAACTTATTATTAATTAGACTTAAGTTAGAAAATATTATACCATCGGCGGTTAAGCTATTATAAGTCTTACTAAGTTAAAGGAAGAAAAAATTACCAAATTTGGTTAATAAATACCAAAGTGGGAACGATGGGTTCCAACATGATTTTTTCATATTAATGCAATATTTGTATTTAAACTTAAGTATTCAAATTGTTTTGAAAGAAATTTCTAATAAATTTACGTATGTGTTTCAAAGCGAAATTTTCTTAATCAATGTGTTGTATACTTATACATAAATACTTAGCAGTGGTTTTTTACAAAAACCTAAAAAAATAAAAAATAATGTAAAAAAAATATTCTACAAAAATTGACTTTAAAAAAAACATTTTGGGACAAAGCTGCAAAATGATTTGCCGTTTGGAGGAAAATTAATAGTCCTAGGAGGAGATTTTCGGCAAGTTTTGTCGGTTGTTAAAGAAGGAAATCGTGCGTCTGTTATTAATTTAACCATAAAAAAATCGCATTTATGGAAACATTTCCGTTTATTATCTTTACGACAAAATATGAGAGCCGCAAACGATCCCGAATTCAATCAATGGCCGTTAGATATTGGTGATGGTAAAAGTTGTAATAGTTCTTATATAAAAAACACAGTATTAAATTTTGATACAATCTAACCTTATTTCATATGATTTTATCACCGATATGACAAATGAATTTGTACGAGAAATCAACGAAAATGTTTTTAAAAAACTGGTTTCAGAACAGGTCTTATATTATGCGATAGACTCTGTTAAAAACGATGAATATTTGGTTGAATATTTAAATTCAATAAAACCTTCAGGTTTACCTCCTAATTGCCTCAAATTAAAAAAATAATGCATAATTATGCTGTTAAGAAGGTTTATGCAATGGTACTCGGTTAGTATTACTTGATTTTACGCCAAACTGTTTAAAGACACAAATAATTACTGGATCCCGTTTCGGAACAATACATTTTATTCCAAGAATTTCATTAGATACAGCTAATGATCCAACATTGCCTATAAATAAGTCTTAAGGCCAAACATTTGAACGAATTGACTTATATCTACCAGAAGCCTCCTTTATACACAGTCAACTTTACACTGCCTTTTTTAGAGCTATGACAGCAAGGATCAGGACGTCAAGGATAGGTTAGAAAATTGAAATTTTATAACGGACAATATTGTATATAAAGAAATTTTTCTTTTAAATTAAAATTATATTGCACATATATTTACTCTGCAATTGCACAAGGGTTTCACTAGTTTAAATATATTATATAAATTATATTGGTCAGCTGTTTTTGATATTAGAAAATATTTCAAGCAAAATGATCGAATACGAATTACAAGAATTATGGCTTTTAATATACTATTACAGAATATGTCGAGTGTTAATATACGGTTTTTATTGAAAAAAAAAATAAGATTAAAAAAAGAAATAAAAAGTGAATCATAATTTTAAGAAAAATCAAAAATGTAGAAATTTTATATATATTATATATTATTAAATAAGCGAAGTTTAAAAATAAAAAGAAATTGTCTTTAGAAATAAAAATTAAATGTTTTACAATGACAAATATAACGAAATGTGTAAATAAAATAAATATAATAAGAGAATACAAAAACATTTAAAGAAACAGTCAGTCAGTGCAACCGACTTAGAAATACCCTACACCTATTTGGTTCAAATTTAATGGAAAGTCCATAAGTCACTTTAAAATCATAAAAGCTTTTCTTAGTTTGATCGTAAGACATGGCTAACCAAATTTACTTTATAATACTAAAAATATTTTCTAATTATTTTATAAATTCAAAAATATTAGCATTTCCTACTAATTTATCTATTTAAAAATATTAAACAACAAATTAAGTTGAGATAAATGGATTCGTAAAATGCAATTACAAAATTACATATTTAAAACTTTTATCCAATTCAATAACATACACACATGCAGCAATCACTTCTTTTCAGGATTTTTTGCTGTAGTGCATTTACTGTTGAATGATTTAGTACCCTTGATTAATTATTTCTATTTTCAATCATTTTTAAATTTATTCTCTTAATTTACTTATTTATTAATTTTCTATATAATTAAACTCAAAGTTATACGAAAAAAATATTAGTTTGTAATAATCTACATATAAAAGTTTATAAAATTTCATGGTTTTTACTTATAGTTAAAACCATTAATGCTTTCATTAGCTTTTTATCACAAAATTAAATAATCAAAACATGCAATAAATGTATTTCTAAAATACAATGACAAATTTAGAACTTTTAATATAATTAAACTTAATACAAAAATAAATTTTACAACTTGTATTGTACACAATTTCTTAATTATATATTAGCTATGGTAATAATTCAATAAAATATAGATATGATATAATAAAAGTTAAAAACAAAAAAAATTAATGTTTATTAAAAAAATATTTAGTTATTAATTAATAAAATATTTATAAAATAAAAATTTATAAATTATAAAAGTGTTAAATAAGAACGGAAAAAGTGTATCAAATTTAATTTTTTTATCTTTATTAATTTCGAATATATTATGCTTTAAGGTCTTGGGAGTAGTGGGTGTGGTACGCAAACCGCTATTCCAATTCGTCCAAAATTTCACGTATACAAAACAAATAAAAAGAAACACATGTGCCCCAAATATAATGTTTTATCTTCTTTGGTTTCGAAATTATACAAGTTTGACTTCAATTCGATTAAAAGCTTCTAGAATCCGAACCAATTAGATGGTACTTTCATTAATAGTAACCTAGAATATAAATTTAATCAAAATAGCGTAATTAGTTTCTGAGATTTGATTTTTTTAAGATATACGTTTGAATTTTTCAAAGGTTCCAGAACTCGAAACCATGGTACGATTTCGCCCATATGCAGTCCCAGTCATACTTACAATACTACTTAAACCTTGTACACAATTGGAACATTCTATATTAATTTTAAGCTACTATTTTTGTTAATTTCAGCCTTGTGCCAAATTTGAAGCTTCTACATTTTTTTGAAGTTACTATCTTTATTATTTTCGAAAATATGCTTTAAGGTCTTTGAAACTATGTGGATGTTCCCCGAACCACTATTTCAATTGGTTCCAATTTTCGAGAACACTAAGGGAATAGAAAGGGACACCCAAATGCCGAATTTGGAGGTTCTAACTTCTTTGAACCTTATTTAGTAGTTCAGCTTTATTATTTTCTGATTTAAACTGAACCAAATATAAAGCTTCTTTTGATTTCTCTGAATGTTCATAAAATCTGGATACATTTAAGAGATCATCTTTTTCTATATTTGCCTGTATTTTTTCTATTATTTTAAAGACGAGGTTCTAACTTCTTGGAATTCGGAATCATGCCCGTTTGCTTTAATTTCGATGAAAAAGTTCCAGGATCCGAAGCCATGGTTGGATTTCGCTTATATGCAGTCCGCGCTGTTCTTTCAATACTAGTGAACTCTTGTACACAATTGAAACATTCTATCTTAATTTTAAGCCATTTTTTTTTAATAATTTCAATAATGTGCTTTCAGGTCTTCAGAACTGTGTGGATGATCCCCGAACCACTACTCCAATTAAATTCGATCAAAAACTTCTTGGATCCGAACCCATGGTCTGAACTCGTTCGTACGCAGTTCCCGCCATAGTCTCATTACTAGTAACCTACATCACAAAATTCATGATTGTAACGCCATTAGTTGTTGAGTTATCTTTATGTTTTTGATAAGTTCCTTGGCACTTATAACAATTAAAAGACCCAGAATCCGAATCCATGGGCCAATTTCACCCATATGCAATCCCCGGCGTACTTTAAGTCCTAGTAACCTACAGTTAAAATTTCATCAAGATAGCTCCATTAGGTTTTGAGTTATCGTGCCTACGGACGGACGGACGGACGGCCGACGGATATGGCCATATCGACCCAGGAGATCACGCTGATCACAAATATATATACTTTTCTATATCTAGTTCGCTTCCTTTAGGTGGTTACAAACACCATACCAAAGTTAATATACCCTTTTCCTATTTCATATGTTTAGGGTATAAAAAAACATACTTGTTTTTTCATTAAGAAAAAAAAATTAGGATGTTGGCAAGTGAAATTATAGATTAGGTATTTTAACAAAATAAAAATAAGAATGAATATTGTTGAAATCCTCAATATAAAACGAATGTATAAATAATATATACCTAATTTTTTTCTTTCGTGTACTTGATTTTTCTTTTAATACTTTATTTTCTTCTAAGATATGTTTGTTTTATAGGATTAAATCATCAATTTTTGTATTAAACGAGGAAGAGTGTGGTAGAGTAGACTGTGTCAACTCTGGGGTATCCGTATGACCGTTATATAAACATTATATCATTATTATTATAAACATTAATTAATTTTGGCAAAATTTCAAACATTTCAGCTTTATTAGGTGTAGTATAATGCTCATATAAAAGAAGGAGTTGTATGGCAGATACTCGAAACCACTGCAGTAGACCAACCAAATTTTGCAGTAACTTTGGCCATTACACTAAACTATTTTTGGCAAAATTTCAGATACCCAGCTTCATTAGGTGTAGAGTAATGCTCATATAAAATAAGAAGTTGTATGGCAGCTACTCGAACCCACTGCAGTAGACCAACCAAATTTTGCAAAAACTTTGGCCATTAAATTAAACTACTTTTGGCAAAATTTCAGACACGCAGCTGTTATAGGTACAGAGTAATACTCATATAAAAAAAGAAGTTGTATGGCAGCTACCCGAACCCATGGACCAAAATTACTAAATAGCGATGGCGGCTTTTGCAAAAAACGAATTTGCGAAAATTTCAAGATCCCAGCTTTTTTAGTTTTTGAGTTATCGTGCGGACGGACATACTTAGCTAAATCGATTTATTTTTGATTCTGATTCGATCCATACACTTGAGTCTATATCTCCTCCCCCTCCTTCACTGCGTCACAAACGTAATGGCAAATTTATTTATAAAAACGATTGTGACAAATGAATATCTTTTACTGCACTTACAAGCCGCTGTAAACAATTTGCTAAGTTTTCCCCTTTCAGCTTTTCACTTACAAATTTGTTTGATGTTAACTTGAACCAATTAAAATCCTGATTCATGCATATATTTATATTTTCTTCTAAATGCACTTGAGTTTCATCCGCATTATCGTCATCCTCCGATAAAATTAGTGATTCATTGCTCATTCCAGGACTGCTTTTACATCTCCAGGTAGTATTATCTGCCTGTATTGCAGCAAAAATCTCATCGGCAATACTAGCACATTTGATGTGAAATTCATTTTTACAATTTCCGCTGCATTGAATGCCTTTATCTTTTTCCCCAAAGCCTTTCATACAAGTAAAGCATCGCTTAGCCATTATTTATTTTTTTTAATTAAATATTCTTTTTGGTTTTTTATAAAATATTTTTTTGCGCGAAACTAGGAAAAACTATGGCTGATTTTATATAAAAAATTTATTTTCGTACTTTTATAACAGATGACTTATACAAATTTCGTTAATTATTCTTTACTAATTTTATTTTAATTTAATTTTTTAAATTTGAAAATTTTAGAACCCTTTCTAATTGATATGACAGTTTGACAATTTATTCTTTTGATCTTTCTCCATTATTGTTTCGTACACCCATACCAGCCGCTCCTATTGTTGGCCATTCCTTGTTACCACCAATTTTCGCATTGACATCTCCCATAAATATTAAGATATCCGATTTAGGAAAGGAGCTTAGTGTTGCTGTTAGCTGCTCATAGTATTCATCCTTGATTTCAGCTGTTGATGTTTCTGTGAGAGCGTAGCATTATACTACGGTTATCTTATTTATTCTTGAGTGGAAACGTGCGGTTATTATTCCATTCGAGACCGGCTTCCATGCTAACAGGGATTTCTTTAATGTTTTCTCTATAATTATTCCTAAAACGTGTTCTCCTGTCCATTTCCAGGGTATAAGTAGTAATGATTTCTTCGCAATCTCGCCATCTAAATTCACTTAACCCAAGTATTTTTATTCTATATCTCTCAAATTCTTTCTCAATTTGCGTTAATCTACTTTGTTCTCTCATTGTTCTTATATTCCATTGTCCTAATTCGTGTGCCGAAGATCGTTTTTCATCATTGGCCATTCTTTCATTATTAGATTCTGGAATCAATTTATTTCACTGGACAAGGGTGATTAGTCCGACACAGATATTTACATGATTGTATTAATTCGTGGTAAAATCAGAGAAGCATTAGATGAATGCAACAAGAATGTCAAGAAACAACGATTGCAGCAGCTAATACGTTCAACATACATTAAAAAACAAAAAGAAGCATCAGGAATATTAAAGAAAAACCAAATATCTATGCAAAAAAAACTGTGGACGATTAATGATCACGCTAAAAAAAAAAAGAAAAACATGGGAATATATTCTTCAAGACTTGTTTTCAGATGCTACTCGAGCGGAAATTATAAAAAACAATCCATCAATTCAACTTTCAGGACCACCTATTACGAAAGATTCATGATTACGTCAGAAAAAAAAAGAAAAGCATGGGACTATATTCTTCAAGACTTTTCTTGTGGGAATTCTTTTGAGGTTAGTGCATTTTCCTCAATTGAAATAATTAATATAACGAATACAAACATATCTATAAGTATTCTGTAAAAGGCGAATAAAACTGATTTTGAATCCAAATATAAAATCCTAAGATATCGTCGAATTCCCGCGGTCTGCTTGGTACTCCTAACGTGCGTGGCCGTAATCCGGCACTTCATTGCAGCACGACAGCGCGATACGATCGCAAACTCGAGCGCTCGACGGCGACGAGCGCAAAAAAGCGCGTTCGTGCACGGTTGTAACCGGACGCTCCATAGCAGCACTGATTGTAAATTATTGTAACCAATTCTAAAGTTTCTCCTAATTTGACGAACATATTTAAAAAATAAAATGCATGTAAAAGAATAATGAGAAAGCATTTAAAAGTTGCACCTAAAATCAGGGTACTCTCTTTTTCCAGAATATTTATATATAAGTATATAAGAAATACTGTATTAGGAGGGATTTTAGAATTGAATTCAAAATCAGGATTGCTGCTTTTTCCAGAATTTTTATTTATATGTGTAAACGCTGGATTCTGAATTAGGAGGGCTTATAGAGTTAGATTTAAGATCAAAATTGCCACTTTTTCCAAAATATGCATGCATTTATTACATTTATATAAATATTCTGAAAAAAGGGAATACCCTAAATTTGAATTTCACGTATACATAGATATGCATACATAAATATTCTGGAAAAAGTAGCAATCCTAATTTTGAATCCAACTTTAAAATCCCCTAACTCAGACCCTCACTTATACATATAAAAAGCGGCAATCCTGATCTTTTAAAATACAGCTATTTTAAAAACTTCTTGGTTAAAATATTTATAAAAGGGAAATAATTATTTAGGACATTATATTTGGGGGTTAGTTCATTATTTTTGGGAATTAGTTGATTTTATTTAGGGATTATTTCATTTTTGCAATTTGGGGATTAATTCATATGAACTAAACCCCAAAAATTCCAAAAATATTTTTAGGAATTAGTTCATTTCTTTTGGGGATTAGTTCATTTTAGTCCTTGGGGGTTAGTTTATAATAAACTAAGACCCAAAAATAATTGGAGACTAGTTCATTTTTGACTTGGATGTTAGTTCGTAGCGCCTAATTTGAGAGTAGATGATGTCAAATTCTACAAATCAAGCGGTAATACATACAGATGTGCTAAACGTACTACGCTCAGAAGACAATCACTTCAACAAAAAAATTTAATATCACCATCAACTACTTCATCTATTAATATTATACAAACAAATACATCAGCTGTTAATGAAAATAAAACTGCAATAACTTTTTTTTTTTTTTAAGTGCTAACTGTTCAACTGTTAGGCTAATAAACCAGTCTATACCCTAGGTACATGTTGGAACAGGGGGTTATATTATATTCGTGTTATTAGAATTGGTCTTATTGACTTCCACATACACTTTAAACATGAGATAGTACTAGGCCTTATAACATTCACAAAAGTCTTAGATTTTCAATATTAACAATACTATTTTTTGTTTATATTGTAATATTTTGTATTTGAATTATATGGTATTCTATATCTGCGAGTTGAATAATTTTAGTTTAATTGAATTAAATTATTTGTTTATATTTTGCATTTGTTTAAATTGTTATATTATGTATTTTTTATTAAAGATATATAATTATTAATTATTGATTATGCCATTAATTTGAACCCAAAGGCAAATGGTAACTGAGTCGAGACGAAAACCAGAAAAGTTGTTTCACTTTCACTAGAATTTGAACCCGGGCCTTTCCGCATGAAAGGTCGGCACTCAACCACTGCGCCACCCAGCCGTTAACTGAAAGTAGTAGTTTATTAACAGTTATAAACGACAATTCTAATGAAGAAAAAAAAATCACTCTTCAACAATTGTAAACAGAAATTCTAAATCTTAAAAAATTAACTGTGATATAACTATTCTATTTCTCAGCACGTTGGAACAAGTGAGAGAATAGAATAAATTACTACATCAACACATAAGTGGTTTGAAGAAAAAAATTAATTGGTTGGAGCAAGACAGAATGTGTAATGTTATAAAAATGGATGGTTTAAAAAATATTAATAATGAAAATGCATTGGTGATTACCAAAAACATTATTTGTGAAGGTGTCAAGGTAAACATTACACCAGATGATATTGAACAAAGCTAAGTAAAAATAATTTGAAATCAAATAATGAAATATCAAGATGGATATACTATGTGTACATTTTCACAACCATAAAGTAAAAATAAGAATAATGAAGGCAAAATTTACTTTGAAAAAGAATTTAACAACAACATTACTTGGCGATAAGGAAATTAAAAACATTTACATTAACAATTACTTTACCAAATACCCAATGGCATTATTTATGCAAGCAAAAAAAGGAAAAAAAGAAAAAAAGTTTAAGTATTTATAGTTTTCAAGTTCTAAAATTTTGATTAGAAAAACTGATGGTAATAAGGTTTTTGTTATAAGTTTAAGGGAAGATTTAGACAATATTCAAAATATTAATTTATTTAATTCTGATACACATAAACTATTAATATGCTACAAAATATAAAATCTAATTCTTTTGATCTAAATAACAAAAACCGTGCCAACGTCGGTAATAACAATGCTAGTAATTGCTTTTGCAAAAAATTTGAATTATTTTTTAGCGGAAATTGATACTCTAAAACTCTTTCCGCACATTTGGATTTCTGACTATGAATCATCATTGTATAATATTCCAGGCTATCACTTATTTTCTAATTGTAATAATTCTTATTTTTCAGGTGGAATATTTCCAATAATTTAGTTTTGACAAGTGCTGATATCATTAGAATTAAATTAAATTTTAAAGATGAGGAGTATGTTTTTTACTGTGTATATTGTTTACATGATGTAAATAAAGTTATCTTTCTCGAACAAATTGAAAATTTATTGAGAAAAGATAAATCGAAAAATATAATTTTTATAGGTGATATAAATATTGATATTTCAAAAGATAATTCTGATACTGAACATTATATGTCTTTAATGTCTTCGTATGGTTTTGATTGTCTGTTAAATAGTCCAACCCGCGTAACTAATTTATCATCAAGTTGTTTTTTTTTTTTTTTTTTTTTACGAGGGAATGGAGAGCTCGAAAGCCACCCATTGAAACTATGCGGTGTTTCTTTGGGTAGTGTATGATTTTAACACACCAAAACCACACCCTGTTGAACCAAACTTTAGGAAGGAACCTGTAATACAAATGTACAGTTTGGTTACAGGGATGAGGATATGGAAGGATTTAGGATTATGGTGGAAGTTATTTGGAATATTTGGATTATGGGGGTTAGGGAAAATTGGATGGGATATTTAGAAGATAGATGTTATTGTTCTTCTTAAATTTGGTTAAGTCGTACATATATACATTATCAACTTTGGGGAACACATTTGATGGAATATGGTTCCAAAAACGAGATGAGCGCATGACAAACGAATTTCCATAAGCCGTATTACGGCATCTAGCTAGTTCAAATGTGTAGGGATGAGCATCTGTTGCCCTCCTTGTTTCCCTTTGGAAAATCTTGAGTGGAGGCATAAGTTGTTTGATTCTTTAGAACAGGTGTTAGTCTCTACAAGATATCTATAAAACAAGGTCAGTGACCCAACAGTGGGACGATGGCTGAGTGGGGTGAGCGTTGAGGTAACACTGGGATCATTTATAAGACAAATAGCTCTGTTTTGCACTTTATCGAGATATCCCAGCGCCGTAATGGGAGCACCAGCCCAAATATGTGCATTATACTCCATTTTCGGCCTAATATAAGTTTTATAGATATTGAGAAGATCAGAGGATGAGAAGTAAGTTTTGCAGCGATACAAGAAACCCAAACATTTAGCAGCGTCCTTAGCTACTCCAAAAATATGATTTGACCAAGTCAATTTTTGGTTTAGCTTAATCCCCAAAATGTTTAAGTCTTCCGTATGCTGCAAAGCCTCTCCTTGAAAAGAAAGGTTTGGAATAGTTGTTGCTATTTTTCGGGAGACTAGACAGCATTGGGTTTTTTTGGTGTTGAAATCAACTCTGTTGATTTCACCCCATTTTTGGATTTTAATTAAATTTTTGTTAAATTCACTTATAGTGAAATTTTTTGCTGTTGAGTTAATCTGATGATTAGTGTTACAGCGGCTTTGAAATTCATAGGAAGCAACAAGGGTACTGTCGTCTGCGAAGCTATGGATTGGATTGGAGGTTATTGATAGTAGGTCATTTATAAATATTAGAAAAAGGCTGGGGGATAAAACAGATCCCTGAGGGACACCAGCATTTATTTTAAAATCTTTGGATGAATATCCATCGATAAGAACACGAATAGTGCGATTCGAAAGGAAATTTCCAATCCATTTAACAAAAACCCTACCTAGACCTAAAGCCTTGCATTTTGCCAATAAAGCATCATGCCAAACTCGATCAAAAGCTTTACAAATATCCAAAGCCACATCAGACTCATCAGGATGGTGAAGACTGATATTAAGCTTTTCGCACAGGTAGGTCATGAGATCACCAGTTGAACGACGGGCTCTGAACCCGTATTGTCGATCATGAAGCAAACCTTTACGATCTAGATATTTCAAAAGCTTATAATTTATAACTTTTTCCATAACTTTGGAGAGGACCGAAGTAATAGCAATAGGTCGGTAGTTAGAGGGATCGCTTTTTTTGATTTTTAGGAATTGGAAAAACATGTGCAACCTTCCATTGGGTAGGATGAATACCCGAAGTAAAGGAAAGATGGAAAAGGTTGCGCAGAGGTTTTGAAATGGAAGTATATGTGTTTTTGAGAACGGTAGTTGTAATACTGTCCGGACCGGCTGATTTTCTTGTATCAAGATTCTTCAAGATTTTCATCACTGCTCGCGTCCTAAAGTATATTCTACCAAAGGAGCAGCCAACTTCTGGAATAGATAGAAGTCTTTGAGTTGACTGAGGCAGTGATGAGTTAGAAGCGAACTGTTTGCCAAACAAATTCGCTTTTTCTTTTGAATCTGATACGATGTGGTTGTTTATATCAACAAGTGGAGGAAAAGAAGACCCGCTATTGTCATCTTTTAGATTTTTTGCAAAAGTCCAAAAGGACTTGCTATTCTTGGGCATGTGTATTAGTTTTCGATTCAACTTTTGGTTGAACAAGAATTTTTGCTTATTGATAACTCTCTTACATCTGTTCCGAACCACTATATAGTTGGTCCTGTGAGCCTCCAAACCACTGTCCCGGTACTTTTTGAAGGCCTCCTCTTTTTCTAGAATGGCTTCTTTACAAATGCGATTAAACCAAGTTTTGGGTTTCCGTTTAATAGATTTCATGGAGTGAGGTATAAATATTCTCATTCCAAGTAAAATAGTTTCAGTAATCGCATTTGCAGCTAAGTCAACATTCCTACCTCGGAAACACAGTGATCAATCAAAGGTTTTGTAAAAATTGTTCAGACCTTCCCAGTTAGCATGGTTATAATGCCATACCAATTTTTTGGGAAGGGACCTTTGGTTGGACACCGAGCCTGCCCAGACGCTTGTATTGACCAAACAGTGATCAGAGCCCCCCAGGGGGCAACCAACTGAAACCACATATGTACTTTTCAGGGTGTGTGGTTAGAAACAGATCCAAGAGGTGACCTTCTTGATCAGCACGGTTTGGGATTCCAGTGGGATTTTTAACAAGTTGAGAAAGGTGGAATAGAGTAGAAAATAATTCAACTTGTTTCCCAATCGAGTTTTGACACGGAGAAGAGGTACTGGAAAAGTGAAGCCAGTCTTTGTTATGAACATTAAAATCCCCCGCCAGAACAATTTCGGTCTCAGGAAAACAATTGAGAATTTCATTGATCTGGTTTGAAAGGTTTTCAATTTCTATAACAGTTTCTTGTTCACTTGAATTGGGTGATCTGTATAGAAAACAGAAATGTATAACATGCTTTTCAACATGGATTTTGACCCAAACGTAATTGAAAGTTGGGCTTGAAGATTTATATTTGTCAAGAGTGTTAAAAGCAATGTCTTTTTTTATGTAGATGGCGATGCCTCTTTTGGGAACGAAGTGTGAAACGAGTAAGTAGCCGTTAATATCGATTGAACATTGTGACTACTAACTTGCGTTTCACATAGAGCCAGGATTGCCGGTTTAATTGAATTAAGATGACCTTCAACGGCATGGAAGATCGTTTGCAAACCGCAAATATTACAAAAATTAATGTAAAAGTTGATAATTTTGTTAGAAATTAGAAAGAAAAATAAACAAAAAAAGAAAAAATGCTTATTTATGTACGATTTTATCAACCTATCGCCTTTTGAAACCTTTGACAACACCTTTTCAAAAAAAGAAAATAATATTTACAAAAAAAATTTAAAACTTAAAAGTCTTATTTCGAATGAGAAAATGGTTTATAACTACGTCCAACAGTTTTTAACTTGCACGATATAGAATCTATATAGAAACTATATAAGCCCTTATTGTAGTAGGTACAACCAAAAACTCAATCAAAATAAAACAAATACACAATTACATCTAATTAAAAATAAAGCATTTGTAATTGTGGTAATATAACTAATTAAATACAAAAACAAACTAAAAATTTAAAAATTATTGGACATATACCATCAGAATTTATTAATTAAGTTACGGTGTTTTTATGATGGTATATTGAGAGTGGAGAGAGTTATTAAAAACATTAACATGTATACATGGGAAGGAGAGAGATGGATATATTGTTTTTTTTACCACTAGGAGAAAATTAAAAGAATGATTATTTTCAAAGAAAAAAATTATTTTAATTTAAAGTAAACAAAACAATCCGGCGCGTGATATTTAAAAATTAATAAAGAATTAAAAAAAAAAAAAATTCCAAAATTAATTTAAGTTAAAATTAGTTAAAAAAATAAAAAAGTGTAAAATAAGTAGTGAAAAAATTTAGTTATTTACGATAAAATTTTAGCATACAATTAAAATTAAAATTAAAAGTGATACTTATCTAAATCAATCCAAAATAAAAAATTGAAGTAGAATAGAATAAAAAACACTACAAATTTTCAACACTTTAAATTAAAAACAAAACAAGAGAAAAATAAAAACAAATTTTATTTTATAACTTTATAATTTTAAATTAAATGAAAAAAACAAAAAACAAAAATTAATTTTATTATTAACTTTAAAATAAGTAGAATTCTTATTAAACCGAAATTAGTGTTGTTTCAAAGAAGGTTGAAGACCGAAAAATGATTTTATTAGAGAAGATATGAAAAGTAATTTAGGTTTTAGTGGAGACATCTTAGAACTTCACATTACAGATCATCGATTTATAGTTCTTAATGCTTTTATAAAAAACGTAAACAAATCGGATCCAACAAATGAAATTTCATACATTGATTTCGATAAACTAAATAATCTGTTAAAATATTAATTTTGGCAATCAGTATATTCCGAAAATAATCCAGCTGTTGGTTTTGAACTGTTTTTAAATTCATTAAAATCTTATATAAACGTGTGCACAATCACTAAAAAAAAAATCTAAAAAATAAGCTTCGCAACAAAGTCCAAAAATATCCTGATAATAAAAAACTTAAAAGTCATTATAAAAAAGTTTGTCGAAGAGTTAAATTAGAGATTGATAAAGTTCGAGATAAATATTATATTTACAAATTAGAACAATGTAAAAGAAATGTAAAAAAAGAATGGAATGTTGTAAATAGCATATTAAATAAGAACAATAAAAACATAAATAAAATAGAAACATAAATACAATTGAAATTGACAATATTATATCCACCGATATGAATTTAATTGTAAACAAATTTAATAGTTATTTTGTAGATATTTCCAAAAAATTACAACCAAATATAAACAAACTAAATACAAGTACAAATTGTAATTGTAATTGTGACCTATCGTTAAATCTATTTATGGATGAGTTTCAAAGTAATAGTTTTATTTTTAATAAAATAACTTCGAGCGAACTTTACCAAAAAATTCGATCTTTAGATAATAAAACTTCGTGCACTAGCGATGGCATAACAAATAGGATTTTGAAAAGTATCTTTTCTATATGGGTTAAGGGTTCTTACTATAGAATATAATCTGCAGTAAGGACTCTTATGCGTCCAAAAACGTACTGTCACCTCCCCGTGGTGGACCCCGGTAACTTTGGATGATACAAGGGCAAACATGGGCTCCGGTATAGTCGGATTTGCGTCCGTGGTCATGTCTTACGGCAAGTCTGAGTATACTGGAATCTTTTATTTATTTATTTATTTATTTGAACCAAAACAAGGTTTTTACAAAAAAATTCTTAAAACTAAAACTTATAATTAACATGAAATTTGATTACATAGCCAAAAAAATTTTAAATACATTAAGAATCAAAAGTATAATTATTTGTTTATTTGTAGAAAATGCATACAAAGCAAAAACACAGTTGAAATTAAATTTATGAATACTAACTGTATTAACTAACTGTATAAAATAACTAAATTAAAAAAAATAATATGAACTTGAAGTGTAATATGATATAATGAAGGTTAAAATTATTGTCTTAGGTCATGAATGAATTTTAAGTTTAATTTATGTTTAAAAGTGTATCGAGAAATTTGTGTAGAATAAAGATGACTGTGTTTATTGAATGTAATGCAACATCTATTTATTGGTTCATTTTTTCCATATTCAGTTCTATGAGTATTTTCAACTAAGTATTTAGTGCTTCTCGTATTTCTCGCACCATTGTTTATTTTAAAGTTATCCAATAAATACCGAACGTCAATGTTTTTTCTTAAGACGTCAAAAGTAAAGCAGGAAGAAAGAATTTGCCTGCGTGAGGATAACGTTAACATATTCAATGAATTAAGTCTTTCGAGATAGCTAGGCAAAATTGAATAATCTCTAGGATTATATTGATTTCTTAAAGCGAAAAGAAGAAATTGCTTTTGTACGGATTCTATTCTATCAGAATGTATTTGAAATGCAGGATCCCACACAATATTACCATAATATTAATTAAAAAAAATATTAATTATTACCATAATATAATTATTACCATATTCACGAATAGAACGTACTAAAGAACAATAAAGAGCTTTAGTTACAGCAATGCTGCTAAATTCTTTAGCTCTTCTTTTTATAAAGCCGAGCATTTTGTTTGCCTTGGAAATCATATACTCATAATGGAGATGGAAGTTCAGTTTATCATCCAACAGAATCCCTAAATCGGTAATGCTTCTAACCCTTTCAAGGGTTACATTATTTATATTATAACCGAATGAAATGGTAGATCTCTTACGTGTAAAACTTATAACCTTGCATTTTTCAATGTTTAGTTCTAGTTTATTAGAGAAGCACCATTCTTGTAGAGAATTAAGATTTGTCTGAAGTAATGCAACATCAGAGCTATTTTTAATTACATGATAAATCTTGAGATCGTCAGCAAATGCGACATGTGACACACCGAAAAGTTTACTAGAAAGATCGGAAATGAATATATTAAACAAGAGTGGTCCTAAGTGGCTACCTTGTGGTACTCCTGATGTAACATTAATTGGGTCCGACAAAAATCCTTGAAATTTGATATTTTGCGATCTATTTGAAATATAGGAGAATATCCAGTAAAGAAAAGAGCCAGAAATACCTAAAGTTGCAAGTTTGTTTAGTAGAATTTTGTGATCAACACGATCGAATGCTTTGCTAAAGTCCGTGTAAATAGCATCAACTTGGTGCCCATTTTCCATTTCATTAAGGATTTCAGAAGTATAAACCAAAAGATTTGTTGTTGTGGAACGACCTTTTCTGAATCCATGTTGTTGTTCGTTTAGTTTTGTATTAATGATGGGCGTAATTTTGTTAACAACCATTTTTTCGAACAACTTTGGAATAGTTGATAAAATAGCAATGCCACGGTAATTTTCGACGAATGATTTATCTCCCTTTTTATGAATAGGGGTAAGATAAGAAGATTTCCAAACAAGAGGGAAAATACCTGAAGAAAGAGATTTATTAAAAATATAATGAAGTGGATAAGTTAGATAACTAACACAGTTGTATAAAAAAGTCGGTGGGATTAGGTCAGGTCCTATACCTTTTTTAGTATCAAGTTTAGTGATTGCTTCAAATATTTCAATTTCGGTAAGATATAAGTCCGTAATAATAGGATTTGAATTATTAATTAAGTTAGAGAAATCGAAATTAATTGGAGACTCGTGTGGACGATAAACTTTTAGAAAAGACTTAGCAAAGAAATTGCAGATCGTTTTAGGACAATTAGAAAACGTATTGTCTTTTGACATTACGCTTGGATAACCATAACTTTTACGTTTTGTGTTAACGAAGTCAAAAAGTTTTTAGGATCTGTAATTAATTTGTCGCCTACGTTAGAGAGATATCTATCATAAGCCAAATTAGATTTTTGTTTAAATTCAAAAGCAAGATCCTTGTACTTGTTTAATAAGTCATTATTAGGTTCTTTTGAATTTTTAATTATTTTGTATAGTTTATTGCGTTGGTTACGCAATGTCCTAAGTTCACTGTTCAGCCAAGGTTCGGTTGTCTTGTCCTTTTTGCGAATTTTAGGAACAAAGGAGTTAATTATCTCAAATAACTTTGCATAGAATTGAGAGATAATCAAATCAATATCCTGTTCGATTAACAGGTCGTCCCAACTGATGACTGATAAAGCATTATTAATGCTTTGATAATCAGCCAGGTATTATCCAAGGGCTAACGACAGACGTCTCAAGTCACGCCGAGGGCTGCATGGCTAAGAGGATGCTTAGTCGCTAGTATGCGGACTCTGGTTAAGTGGCGACAACCAGTTTTATTAGCCTTCTCTTGGTACGGCGGAGCAATGCCAAGAGTGACGTGTCTCTCCAGCCGACTCCCAACGGGGCTCACCTCACCAGAGGCGGAGTTGGTTTAAGTACGACCCGTGATCCCCAGAAGCAAGGTCAGTGGAGTCAATGACTCCGGTAGGTTCAACCATACTAACAGGCCTAGGTGGAAGGTAGACTTGTTCTCCCCCCCCATCCAAACAACAACAACAACATCTTTTCTATATTGTTGAAAACACATTCTTACGCTAAAAATTAATAATTAATTATTTAGTACTAAAACATTTATTTTTTGTTATTTTGTCATGTTCATCCATGGTCATGGAAACATAAATTTAATTAAATAAAATTATCTTATATAACCTTACAGAAAAATAGAAAAATAAAAACAGAAATTAATTATTCGTCAACTAACTATGTTAGTTGACTAACTATGATTCTAATATTCTTCCAAAAAATTAATATTTTTTTTAAGGTGTAAAAATTTTTTTTCACCATTTTCTAAGATTTACTCATATTTAGTATTTGCTTATTATATTATATTTGGATATTACTTCTTTTTTTGCTAAATTACTCTTTTAAGTTTTTCCAGAAGACTGCCTGAAATCCACTTTTATTGCCGAAAAAACATAATGCTTGAAAATGTATTGAGTATAGCTCATAAGCCATACATTAAAAGTCTTTTTGAAAATTATTCATAATCGACTATCGTACAACAAAGGCGCTATTGAAAGATCACAATTTGGATTTAAATAAACTTTGGGAACACGTGAAGCTCTGTTTGCTATTAAGGTACTCGTTCAGAACTTCAAAGATGTACAGAAAGATGTGTTTCGAGGATTTATCGATTATAAAAAGATTTTTGATTGAATTCGACATATAGCAAGTTAATAGAGATTCTTGAAATTATGGATATAGATGATAAAGATTTAAAATGTATCAAAAATTTTTATTTACGTCAAACTGCTACAGTAAAATCTGAATGCATAACTTCAACAGATTTAAGAATTAACAGATGTGTACAACAAGGATGCTTTTTGTCTCCAACGTGTTTTAATGTCGATTCAAAAAAAAATATTTCAAAAATAAATTGCTGAAAAAAATAGAAAAATACTCGTATAAGTAAATGGCGCGTGTACAAATAATATCCACATAATTACATATAGTATCGAAAATTGGCAACATCTAATGAATAAGATTAACCATAATAGCAAAGAATTTGGTTTGAACATGAACACCAAAAAAACCAAACATAAAATCATCACAAAACCCAAAGTACCACAATTTCCCAATCTATTTTGATAACGGTAGTTTCAGATATTCAGGATCCTGGTTACATAAGAGCTGAGTGAACAAATGTCCTGGTTGAGAAACATAATATGGACAAATTTAAGAAGAATATTAATAGTTAAAACCACATTTAATCGGAAGGAGTAATATCATTTCCAGCATTCAAAAAAAACGTTAAAAAAAAAGATCATGTAATTGGTTCAAATGAGGAATTCGAATTGCGTAAGAAAATATCACACAATTCAAAAAACCTAAGAACCTCTCGATATTCTACCAAAACGTGAGAGAACTTCGAACTAAAACGCACTCTGCCTTTTTAAAATATACGACTCTTCCTTACGACATTCCAGCTTTGACGGAAACCTGTCTCAAATCTAATTTCAATAGTGAGAAACTATTTTCTAAAGATTATTTAGTCTACCGTATAGATAGAAATATTTCTCCCTCTCTTGGCAATTCGCCGGTGGGGTTCTGTTAGTTGTTAATACAACGCTAACGGGCAGTTTAGTTGATTTTCCATCTTCTGACCAATTTGAAATGAATTATGTCCAAACTGCTTTAGTCCCGTAAAAGCTAAATTTATTTATCAAATTCGCATATATATCTTCCAGTAATCTAAATAAAGTTCAGTGTTATAGTGAGCTCATTATTGCCATTAACAAACAAACTCTCAACTTTTGATAGTATTTTAATTCTATGTGATTTTAATCTTCCAAAATTATTTTCTTAATTGCAAATAATATCTTATTCAACTTTGATAATATAATAGGCTAGATCTGCAACAAAGCAGTTCTGTTACTAAGTTAGGCAGACAACTAGACCTTCTTTTTTCTTCAGACCATGAAAATTGTTGGGCATCCCATAGCGAATTAACATTCACAAATATAGATGACTATCATCCTCCAATGGATATAATTCTCAATATAAAAAATAATCTAATGAACCCTTTCCGTCTAAGAATTATCCAAAGTTTAATTTTGCTAAAATAAATTTCACATACTTAAACTTTCTCTTAGACTTGCTTGATATTGATACAATGTTCTCTTTATCAAACATAAACCCCTGTCTAAAACAAAATGTTTTCGATTACCAATTCCTCATAAAAATTCTAACTACTCAGTTCCATGGTCATGCAATGAATTGCATTCTTTGAGGAACAAACGTAATACTGCGTGAAAAAAATTTATTAAAACTAATTCCGTTGACCACTATAATACTTTTCTTGACGTCTATAATAGATTCAAGTACTTATCTAATATTCTTTATAAAAAGAATATTTATCAAAAATTAAATTTTAATTTTTTTCTAATCCGCGAAATTTTTTTGATTTTGTTAATAGTATATAATACGTAAGACTGATGGGTATCCATCTGCTTTGCGATACGAAAATGCAACATCAAATAACTCTCAAACCTCCATCTCATTCAACTTTTGACATTAAGAGTGTTCTTATAACTGAAGACATTTTAATGCCTCACCTCTTGTAGGCTACCATGTATTGCTACTTACGCTAAACGTAAGTAGCATGAGAAAAAATGACACCATGTAGAGCGCATATAGGAAATTTGCGCATTCGTAAGTAGCAACTTTGGTACCATGGTGTGCTACTTGCGAACATTTTTGACGTTTATTTTACTTTTTTCATTCGCTTGATAATTTGTTTGCGAAGGAGGTGTAATTTTTTAGTTTTTAACAATTAGTTAGTAGTTTTTAATAAACATGTAAGTATATACATATAATATATGTCATTTATAGAATTTATGATAATTAAAGTTCTATGTTTAAGCACAAATTACTTTAACTATACTTTGTTTCAAACTAACAAAAATATTTTAAGGTAAAAATTTTTTTGTTCATTGTGATATAAACAACAATCTTTAATTTTTTTTGTGCATTAACATATTACTATGTATGTATTTACATTTATTTTGTAGGTCTAAGCAAACAATCAAGCCATCGCAATTTCAAATTATGGTGGACTTTATGGTACAACATAAGGAATTAGCTCAAGGCTATTCACGAACAGTGTATGGCTGGGTTAAATCCAATAAATTGTGGCAAATATACATATAAAAATGCTTCCTTTGATAGCCGGAAATTTTTGATAAAACTAAATTGTAAAAAAAAATAATCAATTATTAAAAATGAATCTTTTACTTAAAGAAGCCATAAGACTTTTTACCGCTTGGTAGGCATTTGCATTATGTTAGATTTTTCCCAAAGAATTTTTCTTTGAATTGGCACATTATTTTCTTCATCACTGTCACTTAAAAACAATGTTATGGAATCCATTTTTTTTTTATTTAAAATTATGTTTTATTTTATTTTTAAAAAAAATTTTATTTGAATTGTTTACTAATTTACGATTTTACAAACAAAAACAAATGTCTAAATGCCAATTTTAAAAATTTTAGAAGGAAAAACAAATGTCAAAGTGGCAATTTTAAATATTTTCAATGGCAGCACAGTTTTTCGATGCGTTTTTGTTATATGGTACCAATTAATTTACGCATCGCAAATCAAATGCGCACATTTTTGCGATGCGCATTTTTTACATGGTAGGGGCCCTTGGCTCTAAAAGATTACTTCTCATACGGCCCCGACGGGGGTTCCACCAATAATATTGCCCAGCACTAGGTTGAACCTATTTGTAAACTATTAAATCTGTACTTTGTAAACTATTAAATCAATCAATGTGGCCACTTCCCCGAGTCCTGGAAACTTTCTTTTATCAACCCAGTACATAAGAAAAGGGCTCGTGATGATGTAAGTAATTATAGACCAATTGCTAAACTATCATCTATTCCCAAATTGTTTGAAAAAATAATTTGCTCCCATTTCGTTGACTATTGTCAACAATTTATACCACCAGAACAGCATGGCTTTCAGAAGTGCAGGTCTACGGTTACGAATCTAATCGAATTTGTTTCTGATACATTACAAACCATGGAAACTAAAAAACAGGTGGATGTGGTATTTACTGATATCAGTAAGAATACTATCAGAAAGGATGCGACCTAATCCCCTATAAAATTATCCTTGAAAAGCATAAAGTAATACGATTTTTAAATCATAGCCTAAAATGGATAAAATAAAATTATATCTGTCATATAGGTTTTACCAAGTCCGTTTTAGATCTGCAACTTGAGTGACGTCATCTAGGTCCCTTAATTTCGTAGTTTCGACCTATGACAGTCCCTAAAGTTCATCCCACTCCTGTCTTCTTTGATACCAAAATCAGCAAAACCATAAACTCACCTCGTGATTTTGAATTGCTGCAATATGATCTCAATCAATTTGGCTTATGGTGCAGGAACTACAATAACGTAGTAAAAGTTGGCAAATGCCAAATTATGAGCTTTTCAAGGTTAAGAACGGAGTGAACTATCAAATACGAATACAATATAAACCTCTCAACCTATAAAAAGAACGGATCGTGACAGTAGGTTGGATTTCAAGAATCACTACAACTTTATAATTAATAAACTCAAATTTTGGATTTGTTATGCGTTGGTCAAAAGAGTTTTCTGATCCCAATATCACAAAAAAAAAACCCTTCTTTACTTTTGTAAGACCTTTACTTGAATATGCAAACCAAGTAAGGTCACAAGGTGTAAACCTGGTGTGGTTGACATTGGTTTTTAACGTTTATTTTCTTTTATTTTAATACTTTAATTTAAATAATTTTCTTTTGTAGTTTTTAATAGTACAGTAGCATCATTTTACTAACACACTAACCCTTGTAAATGATGACTTTTCAGTTTATTGTGATGGTTCACTAAATGAGCAACATTTACTGATGCTTGATTTAAGCAATTGTCTGATTTAAATTAAATTACAAGTCCATAAGACATTTTAAAACCATAATAGCTTTTATTGTATTTTATTGCTGTATGAATTAGAATAATGAACCAAGCTTGAAAAGTTCCAAGCATGAACAGAATCGAAGCAGTTGAAATACGGACATACAGGCAGGCGAATATTAAAAATATCATGGACAGATAAAATCTCAAATACCGAAGTTCTTCATAGATTAAGAAAACCTGAAGAACTACTATTATCAGTCAAAAAAAAAAAGGGTATTTTGATCATGTTAATCGGGTTCAAAAATACGAGCTTCTGCAATTAATCATACAAGGGAGAATCGAAGATAAACGAGGCGCAGTAAGGAAACAAATGCCCCGGTTAAAATTAAATTAAAAGTTCATAAGACATTTTAAAACCATAAAACCTTTTATTAGTAAGATCGTAAGAGATAATGAAATTAATTTTATAACACTACAAACATTTTTTGATTGTTTTATCTTTTCAAAAATATTAAAAATTCTTATTAATTTTTCTATTCAAAAGTATTAAGAAACAAAACTTTTTAAAACTTTTTTTACAATTCAATCAAATTTTACACACAAGCTTAATTGCCCTTCAAAATTATTAATTTTTGCTTTACTGTATTTACTGTTGAATGATTTAGTACCTTTGATTAATTATTTCAATTTCAAATAATTTTTTAAAGTAATGCTCTCAATTTATTTATTTTCTAATTTATCCATAATTAAATTTTTAATAGTGTAATTATTTAACTCGAAAAATTCTGGTTTGATTTAATTTATAGATTTATGTAATTTCTATTTACTTTTCCTTGAAATATGACCTGATCTAGTTTACAGGTATGGAAAAGATTAATTTCAGTTTGAAATATTGGGATTAGAATTGGTTAATTCTCATCTTTTATATTTATGATATATTTATGAATTTTGAGCTCTTTTATTATAAATAGGTATTACTATTATAATTCTCCTGTCATATGTGATTCAAATTTTTCATTAAAACTCACAGTTATTCGAAAGAATTATTAATTTATAATATATATATAATATATATATATAAAGGTTAAGGATATAACTTGATGGTTTTTTAATGTAAACTAAAAGGTACTAAAAACAGAATTGCTTTTATTTAGTAATCCAAATTTTTAAAAATTGAAAATAATTTAAATTTCGAGTATATGTACCTATCAGAAAAGCTTATAAATGCAAGACATGCAATAAATGTATTTCTAAGATACAATGAAAAATTTGGATCTTTTCATACGTGCAGCAACTACCTTTGAACAATTAATTATATATTACCTTTATTAATAACTTAATAAAACATCTGACATAAAAGGTAAAAAGTTTATTAAATAAATATTTCAGTTTTTACTATATAAAATATAATACATACATAATATGCTTCATATTAAAATATAATTACCTTCTAATAAGCCTTTTCAAAATATAAAAGTGTTAAATAAGAAAGTAAATAGGTAAGAAAAATCGTTTTTCAAATATCAGATTTCTATTTTTATCAATTTCGAAGACATGCTTGCTAAATCTTTGGAAAAGTGTGGAAGATACCTAAACCACGACTCCAATTAAACCTTATGTGACTTTTGAGACACGATGACTCAAAAATTAATGGAGCTACCTTGATGAAATTTTAACTGCAGGTTACTAGGACTTAAAGTACTTCGGCGATTGCAAAAAAAAAAAGGATAAATCAACAGCTAATGGCGCTACCTTCATAAAATTTGTGCTGTAGGTTTCTAGTAATGACAGTATGTCGGGGATTGCGTGCAGTCGAGATCGGGCCATGGGTCCGGATCCTAGAAGTGTTAGATTGAATTTAGGTCAAACAAGCATAATTTTGAAACCAATGAAGATAGAACCTTCAAATTTGGTATAAGTTTGCCTGTTTCTATGTCCTTAGAGTCCTTGAAATTTAGGACCAATTGGACTAATAGGTCGGGGATCATCCACACAGTTTTGAAGACCTGAAAGCACATCATTGAAATTATTCAAAAAAATGTACCTTGAGATTAAGATAGAACGTTCCAATTGTGAATAACGGTTCACTAGTATTGAAAGAACGGCCCGAACTGCATATAGGCGAAATTCGACCATGGGTTCGAATCCTGAAACTTTTTCATCGAATTTAGGCCAACCGAGCATGATTCCGAATCCAAGGAAGTTAAAACCTCCAAATTTGGTATCATGTCCCTTCCTTTTCCCTTAGTGTCCTCGAAAATTTGAATCAATTGAAGTAGTGGGTCGAAGACCATACACATAGTTTCGAAGACCTTGCAGCATATTTCCGAAAATAATAAAGATAGTAACTTCAAACAAATTTAGAAGCTTCAAATTTGGCACAAGGATGTTATTTACTATTTCTTATGTGTTCCCTTAATTTATGATCAATTGGAGTGGTGGTTCAGGTAACTCTCTTAGACCAGCCAAAGTATAAAGGCTTATCATCCAAATTAATAAAAATAGTAACTTAAAATTAAGGTAGAACTGTGTGAACTGTGTCCCAATTGTGTACAAGGGTAAACTAGTATCGACAGTATGACGGGGACTGCATATGGGCGAAATCCTACCATGTTTTCGGGTTCTGGAGACCTTGAAAAGTTTAAGGGCTAACAAAAATATATCTTAAAAACACCATAACTCAAAAATAAAATTACGCTATTTTGATGAGATTTAAATTCTATTACAATTTTATTAAATAGTTTTTTTAATAAACGACGAAATATTTTTTTTTTTAATTTTTATTATATCCTATATATATTTTATCGCATTATTACCACAGCTAATATACTGGTATAATTAAAATGTTGTGTACAATACTTGTATTGAAGTTGTAAAATTTTGTTTACATTTATATTTAAATGAATTATATGAAAAGTTCTAAATTTGTCATTGTATTTTAGAAATACATTTATTGGATATTTTGATTATTAAATTTTTTAATAAAATGAAAACATTGATGGTTTTAATTAAAATTAAAAACCATCAAATTATATAAACTTTTATATTTATATTATTACAAATTAATATTTCTTTCGAATATCTTTGACTTTAATTATATAAAACATAAAAAAAATAAGTAAATTAAGTTAATAGATTTAAAAATTATTGTAGCCCAACAGCTTTTTATAGGTTTTTTTCGTTGCTTTGCTATATATTAGAAATGATTTAACCGATTGACTTCAAATTTTGTGTATGTGTTCCTCTTTGATAATGGAATTCACTCTATTAACAGACTTGAAATTTGTTAACCCATGCCGACCCGACGATTGTTCAAAAAGAAATTTGTAAGTAAATTACTTCCAATTTTTAAAAGTAGGTAAAACTTCTTTGAATTAGGCGAATGTTTAAAAAAAATGTTCCGAGTTCTTTTAACCGATTGCGAAACAACAACTTTAAAAAACCGTTTGCAAAACAGTTTGGACGATTATCCCTAATTTTTCTATATGTGGTGCTTCTTGAAAATTTGGTGTTCCTTGACGATAGAGTTGAGGGTGATGGGTTTCTGGCGAATAATATTAACTAAATTAAAATGAATATAGGTCAAAAGGGTATACTAAATTTGCCCATTATGTCATTATACTATGTCAATAGTAGTTTTCTTGATTTGCGAACGTTTGAATAAAATATAGTCGATGGTTTCGAAAAGGCCCGCCAGGCCGAAATGGGTTAATTGGGTTAACCAACTAAATTTATACAACTAATTCCGTTTGCTAAGAGGTAATTTGTACAAAACTTCAAGTCAATCGGTCAAACCTTTTTGACTCGACATTAAAAACATTGAAAAAGCTTCATTGCGCCTTCGTGCCCGAATGGGTTATCCGAAATCAACAAAAACGTGTGTTAGCCTCACTTTTCGACTGCAAAATCACCCTGTAAAATCGGACACAAATAGGAAACACAAAATTTTGTGGAAGCCGGTCTGGCCGAAACGGGTTTATTTATTCTAACCAAATTTATTATCCTGGCGTCGGAGTATCTGCCATATGATGAGGAGTATCCATCAGCACAGGAACTCAGAAATCTGGTAAGTTACTCAGAATTAAAACGTTTACATCTGATTGTTGGATGTGATGCTAACGCCCATAACACGGTGCGGGGTAGCACCAACGTCAACAATAAAGGAAAACATCTTTTAGATTATATAAGTACAACCAACCTGACGATTCTCAATAGAGGTAATACACCCACCTTTATTAACATCATCATCGTCACATAAGAATGGACCTTGAAATAAAGCTCACAAACGAACAATGTTTTAGAAATCCAAGAAAAACAGATTGGAATGAATATAGACCGGCCCTTAAAAATACACTAAGGCTGAACCAAGACCAGTCCACCCACCATATAATCTCACGCGGGGACATAGACAAAGAAGTCGGGAATATTACCTCGGCCATGCGAGTTGCATTTGAAAGGGCATGCCCTGAAACAAGGCTGTCAAACAAATTCAAACACAGATGGATGAATAGCAACCTGATGGAAATCAGGAGCTATACGCGAAAGTTATTTAATAAAGCCATGAGCACTAACAGAGAAGCCCACTGGCTAGAATGTAGAACTGCACTGAAGAAGTACAAATCAGAATGCAGATCTGCGAAACGAAAGCTCTGGAGAGATTACACAGGGCAAATAGAAAAGACCAGTGAAGCATCAAGACTCAGGAAAATATTGTCTAAAAGCCACTCACAAGCAGAATTGATTGAAAGAGAACACGGAACCATGTCGTTGACAATGGAAGAATCCCAAGATCTCCTTGTGATAAAGAACTTCCCTGCGGACGAACTACATAGTGAGACCTCACAGGACGAAATGACAAACACGAACCTAGATGATAGACCAGTAGATAATCTCGAACAAAAGATCGATCTACTGATAACAGATAAAAAGGTCACATGGGCACTGAATTCATTTGACTCGTACAAATCACCAGGACCAGACAACCTTCACCTAAGACAGATTCAGGAAGGTTTGGGTCTCCTGAAGAGGAAAATCAAAGCAATCTACAAATGTTGCTTAAGATTAAGTTATACACCGCGGAGGTGGAAAAAATTGAAAGTAACCTTTCTACCTAAACCAAATAAAATAAGCTATAATAAAGCTAACGCATATAGGCCAATAAGCCTAATATCATTCCTCCTAAAGCTATTAAAAAAGATAATAGAGCTGGAAATAAGAAACCAGCTAAATCCAAGACTATCGATACACCAACACGCCTATATTAAAGGCAAATCGGTAGATACGGCCTTACACGAGGTCATACAAATAATTGAAGAAGGTTTCAGCAAAGGGAAGAAATCACTCGGTTGTTTTATCGACATAGAAAGGGCCTTCAATAATGTGAAATTCAGAAACATAATCGATAAAAAAAGAGGTATCGATGAAATGCTCATTGAGTGGACTAACGAAATGTTAAGAAACAGGGTAATAACAGCAACCTATGGGTCAGCCACCAAAAGCAAAGTGGTAACAAGAGGGACTCCTCAAGGAGGAATACTTCACCACTACTGTGGTTAATAATTATAGATGATCTACTACAGAAACTGGTAGTGGAGGGACATGAAGTAGTATGTTATGCAGATGATGTTGTAATAATAGTCACCGAAAAGAAGACTAATAGAACACACAAATCACAGGCCGAAATCGACAAAACAGTGATATGGGCGGTCGAGAACGGCCTGAAACTTAACGCAAGTAAGACAGAAATATGCCTATTTAACAGGAAAAGAGAAATGGTCTATCCACAAGCACCGAGAATACGTAATGACTTGTTGGAATTTTCTAAACACGTCAAATACCTTGGTATACAACTAGACGAGAAGCTCAGATGGGGCAAACATTTGAGCAAAAAGAAAGAAAAAGCGATAAGAGCCCTATGGGTCTGCAGAGATGCAGTCGGCAAAACCTGGGGCCTATCGCAAAATATAATGATATGGATATATGTAGGATTGAATAAAAATTAAGTTAAGAAAAACACTTTTTTTTTCACAAAAATTCAAAATAGTTCATTTATTTAGTTTATTAGTTTTAAAAAAAAATGTAAGTTAAATTCACAAAATTATGTTTTCAAAAAAAAATTATTACCTTGTAATAATTTTTAAAAATAAAATTATAAATTAAAATTATTAAACTTCTTTCGTTACAAATTAAAATTATTAAACTTCTTTCGTTACAAGTTAAAATTATTAACCTTCTTTCTGCTTAAATCATCCACGTCCACGTATATAACTCTGCTTTCTTCTACTTTCTTTTCTCCTTTTATATTTTTGGAAGTAACAGCTTTTAAATAAAAAAAAAAGAAAAGGTGAATAACTGCTTAATAAAATATAAAAAAAAAGAAAAGGTGAATAAACTCTTGAACTTGAAAATTCTTTTTATTAGCTCCCCTAGTATCATTCGTCAACATTTTGCTTTTCGTTTCGTTCCATGTTTCATTCTATCCGTCAGCAATGACAACTGTCAAAAATAATTATTTATAATTTTGTAAACAAACATGTTTACAAAATTTTTATTTTCTAAAAGAAAATAAAAAACCAAATATAAAAAATAAATAGAATGCGGGTTGCTGATTGGATTATATCTCTGAGCTACTAGATATATGGAGTGCTATTAGATAAGTATTTAAATAATATATATTTCCTTTGTTAAATAATATTCTTTTTAGGTGCTCCTATGCTGGATAAAAAAAACATATTGCTGAGACAACAAATGAAATTTTATGCTGCCACTGGATATTGGTAAGAGATTTTATATTATTATTAAATAAAACCAGTCCCACATATATACTAGAGATCTGCACAAATATATTCCTTCATTAAAATTATCGAATATATTCAAATACTGTATTCTAATTCTATACATTCGTTCTAAAAGCTTTAAATATGGTATATACTCAAACTACAACTTAACTATATTTATTCTATTCGTTTTATTTCAAATAAGAAATTGAAAAGCTTTTTTTTTCATAAATACTTTGATGTCTTGAAAATCAAATTTCAATTCTTCTAAATCTTTTAAAATACACCAAGTATACCGAGTACTGTAAATATATTGAAAAAGAAAAAGATAGCAAAAAGAAGATAAAAAAAACAAACAAAGCAGTGACAAAACAAACAAAGCTACATATTACTCATTGATATAATATATACTGGTTATACGTACTACATATTACAATTTTCTTTATTATAGAGTGTACTCGGTATATAAATACAATACTATAAATATTCTATTTTCGTGTACACATAATAAATCAAATACATATTCATTCTATTCTACAATAATTTTATATTTCATTTACTCTCTATTCTATAATAATTTTGTAATGAATGCATTTGGTTTGAAAGCTTTCAAAACCGAATATAAAAAGTTTTACTTATTATAGAATGTTTTGAAAGCACTTTTGAATACAATTGTGCAGATGTCTAATATATACGTGTGTTATAAGACCTATGATAACATACGGAGCGTTAGTTTGGTGGCCGGCCATTGAAAAGAAGAGATATATTAAAATATTAACACAAGTCCAGCGACATGACTGTTTGGGGATAACTAGCTTTTTTTTTTTTTTGTTTACGAGCTCGAAAGCCACCCATTGAAACTATGCGGTATTTCTTTGGGTAGTGTATGATTTTAACACACCAAAACCACACCCTTTTTGAACCAAACTTTATGAGGGAACCTGTAATACAAATGTACAGTTTGGTTACAGGGATGAGGATATGGAAGGATTTAGGATTATGGTGGAAGTTATTTTGAATATTTGGATTATGGGGGATGGGGAAAATTGGTTGGGATATTTAGAAGAAAGATGTTAATGTTCTTCTTAAATTTGGTTAAATCGTACATATATACATATTAACTTTGGGGAACACATTTGATGGAATATGGTTCTATAAACGAGATGAGCGCATGACAAACGAATTTCCATAAGCCGTATTAAGGTTTATTACGGCATCTAGCTAGTTCAAATGTCTAGGGATGAGCATCTGTTGCCCTCCTTGTTTCCCTTTGGAAAATCTTGAGTGGAGGCATAAGTTGTTTGATTCTTTAGAACAGGTGTTAGTCTCTACAAGATATCTATAAAACAAGGTCAGTGACCCAACAGTGGGACGATGGCTGAGTGGGGTGAGCGTTGAGGTAACACTGGGATGATTTATAAGACGAATAGCTCTGTTTTGCACTTTATCGAGATATCCCAGTGCCGTAATGGGAGCACCAGCCCAAATATGTGCATTATACTCCATTTTCGGCCTAATATAAGTTTTATAGATATTGAGGAGATCAGAGGATGAGAAGTAAGTTTTGTAGCGATACAAGAAACTCAAACATTTAGCAGCATCCTTAGCTACTCCAAAAATATGATTTGACCAAATCAATTTTTGGTTTAGCTCAATCCCCAAAATGTTTAAGTTTTCCGTATGCTGCAAAGCCTCTCCTTGAAAAGAAAGGTTCGGAATAGTTGTTACTATTTTTCGCGAGACTAGACAGCATTGGGTTTTTTTGGTATTGAAATTCAACTCTGTTAATTTTATCCCAATTTTGGATTTTAATTAAATATTTGTTTAATTCACTTATAGTGAAATTTTTTGCTGCTGAGTTAATCTGATAATTAATGTTACAGCGGCTTTGAAATTCATAGGAAGCAACTAGGGTACTGTCGTTTGCGAAGCTATGGATTGGATTGTAGGTTATTGATAGTAGGTCATTTATAAATATTAGAAAAAGGCTGGGGGATAAAACAGATCCCTGAGGGACACCAGCATTTATTTTAAAATCTTTGGATGAATATCCATCGATAAGAACACGAATCGTGCGATTCGAAAGGAAATCTCCAATCCATTTAACAAAAACCCTACCTAGACCTAAAGCTTTGCATTTTGCCAATAAAGCATCATGCCAAACTCGATCGAAAGCTTTAGAAATATCCAAAGCCACAACATCAGACTCATCAGAATGGTGAAGACTGATATTAAGCTTTTCGCACAGATAGGTAATGAGATCACCAGTTGAACGACGGGCTCTGAACCCGTATTGTCGATCATGAAGCAAACCTTTACGATCTAGATATTTCAAAAGCTTATAATTTATAACTTTTTCCATTGCTTTGGAGAGGACCGAAGTAATAGCAATAGGTCGGTAGTTAGAGGGATCGCTTTTATCGGCTTTTTTAGGAATTGGAAAAACATGTGCAACCTTCCATTGGGTAGGATGAATACCCAAAGTAAAGGAATGATAGAAAAGATTGCGCAGAGGTTTTGAAATGGAAATATATGTGTTTTGAGGACGATAGTTGTAATACCGTCCGGACCGGCTGATTTTCTTGTATCAAGATTCTTCAAGATTTTCACTTTTCTCACTATTCACTATTGTCCTAAAGTATATTCTACCAAAGGAGCAGCCAACTTCTGGAATAGATGGAGGTTTTTGAGTTGACTGAGGCAGTGATGAGTTAGAAGCGAACTGTTTGCCAAACAAATTCGCTTTTCCTTTTGAATCTGATACGATGTGGTTGTTTATATCAACAAGTGGAGGAAAAGAAGACCCGCTATTGTCCTCTTTAAGATTTTTTGCAAAAGTCCAAAAGGACTTGCTATTCTTGGGCACGTATATTAGTTTTTGTTTCAACTTTTGGTTGAACAAAAATTTTTGCTTGTTGATAACTCTCTTACATCTGTTCCGAACCACTATATAGTTGGTCCTGTGAGCCTCCAAACCCCTGTCCCGGTTCTTTTTGAAGGCTTCCTCTTTTTTTAGAATGGCTTCTTTACAAATGCGATTAAACCAAGTTTTGGGTTTCCGTTTAATAGATTTCATGGAGTGAGGTATAAATAATCTCATTCCAAGTAGAATAGTTTCACTAATCACATTTGCAGCAAAGTCAACATTCCTACCACGGAAGCACAGTGACCAATCAAAGGTTTTGTAAAAATTGTTCAGACCTTCCCAGTTAGCTTGGTTATAACGCCATACCAATTTTTTGGGAAGGGACCTCTGGTTGGACACCGAGCCCCCCGGAAGCTTGTATTGGCCAAACAGTTATCAGAGCCCCCACGGGGCAACCAAGTGAAACCACATACTTTTCAGGGTGTGTGGTTAGAAACAGATCCAAGAGGTGACCTTCTTGATCAGCACGGTCAGGGATTCTAGTGGGATTTTTAACAAGTTGAGAAAGGTGGAATAGAGTAGAAAATAATTCAACTTGTTTCCCAATCGAGTTTTGACTCGGAGAAGAGGTATTGGAAAAGTGAAGCCAGTTTATGTTATGAACATTAAAATCCCCCGCCAGAACAATTTCGGTCTCAGGAAAACAATCGAGAATTTCATTGATCTGGTTTCAAAGGTTTTCAATTTCTATAACAGTTTCTTGTTCACTTGGATTGGGTGATCTGTATAGAAAACAGAAATGTATAACATGCTTTTCAACATGGATTTTGACCCAAACGTAATTGAAAGTTGGGCTTGAAGATTTATATTTGTCAAGAGTGTTAAAAGCAATGTCTTTTTTTATGTAGATGGCGATGCCTCTTTTGGGAACGAAGTGTGAAATGAGTAAGTAGCCGTTAATATCGAAGTTAACATTGTGACTACTAACTTGCGTTTCACATAGAGCCAGGATTGCCGGTTTAATTGAATTAAGATGACCTTCAACGGTGTAATATGCCACTCCAAAACATGCATAAGTAAATACTAAATAAACTAAAATATTGTATAATAATTAAAATTAGAACTATATTATTTTCAATTTCGTTTTAGCTATAAATAAAGTAGGTTAAAGTATAATGTAACATATGGTTTACATATGGATATACTTAAAATATTAATAAGAATTAAAATAAAGATAAAGAATAAATTTAAACAAAGAAAGTAGAACTAATTTCTCATATTTCAATATTGAACTAAAATATTTTGTAAATACATGCTGGTTTGCATTGCCAGCATGATTCTTGACATATTGGTCTATTTTTGGATAGAACAATATTGTATTGTAACTAATTTGTAATATTGCTTTGTAACAAACTAAATTGTATTTGTATTATTGTATTTGTATTATTGTAAGTAAGAAAATTTATAAAAGTCTTTCTTTGGTAAAAGACAGCAGCATTATTATTTTTAGACTCAGATGGTTGAGTCAAATTGTAAAAAACCATCAGATAAAATTAAAAGTTTTTAATAAAATATATTAATAAATTAACAAAAAAAGAACTAAGGAGTTTTTATTTTATAAATGAATTTTTGAAAACATTACATTGTGTAATATGCCACTCCAACATGGTGTAATATGCCACTCCAAAACATGCATAAGTAAATACTAAATAAACTAAAATATTGTATAATAATTAAAATTAGAACTATATTATTTTCAATTTCTTTTTAGCTATAAATAAAGTAGGTTAAAGTATAATGTAACATATGGTTTACATATGGATATATTTAAAATATGGAAGATCGGATATACTTAATACATGGAAGATCGTTTGCAAACCGCAAATATTACAAAAATTAATGTAAAAGTTGATAATTTTGTTAGAAATTAGAAAGAAAAATAAACAAAAAAAGAAAAAATGCTTATTTATGTACGATTTTATCAACCTATCGACAACACCTTTTGAAAAAAATAAAATAAAATTTACAAAAAAAAAACAAAACAACTAAAAAATACATTTAAAAAAAAAACAAATAAAATTTAAAAATAAAATTAAAATTTACCAGTTGTAAGGATTGCCACACCAATAGAGTTAGACCAGGGAAAATTGATAAGCTTCATGAAGGGTCTTGAATGGATCAATGAGGCGCTGTAGGTATTACGAGCGACTCTGAGAGCAGGGGTGCACGACGGGCCGCAAGGCCTAGGTGTAAAGGAGACTTGCTTTCCCCCTGTCTAAACAACAACAACAACAAATTACATCCAATTTTTTAAAGCAGGTAAATCTTCTTTGAATTCGGGGAATGTTTAAAAAAAATGTTTAGTCGAGTTCTTTTAACCGATTGCGAAACAAAAACTTTAAAAAACAGTTTGCAAAACAGTTTGAACGATTATCTCTAATTTTTCTATACATGGTGCTCTTGACAATTTGGCACTCCTTGACGATAGAGTTGAGGATGGTAGGTTTCCGGCGAATAATGTTAACTGAGTTAAAGTGACTATAGGTCAAAGGGGTATACTAAATTTACCATTATGTCATTATACTATGTCAATAGTAGTTTTTTTGAATTGCCAACGTTTGAATAAAATAAAGTCGAAGGTTAAGAAAAGGTTTAAAAATCTACTTTTCAACTTATATTTTATTTAGTACTTACCTGAAAGTTGTACTACGCTCTTCCACGTTGTTTTATGATTTTATGAGAGAAATGTAGGCTTTTTTTTTTGGAAAAACTGTTTTAAAATACTATGTATTTGTTCAAAACGCGGAAACAGGTCAAAACCAAATTAACCCTGTGGGTTTTAATTAAAATGCTGGTACAAAATTTTCAATAAAATTCTTTTAATCGTTTAAGCAAATAAAATTTATAGATAACTTCATGGCGTCGTCGTGGAAAACGGGTTAACCGAACTCAACAAAAATTTATGTCAACCTCTCTGTTCGACTGCAAATTCACCCTGTAAAATTGGACACAAATCGGAAACACAAAATTTTTTGGAAGTCCGCCAGGCCGAAATAGGTTAATTTATTCCAACCCAATTTATACAAATAATTCCGGTTGGTAAGAGGTACTTTTGGGCAAAATTTCAAGTCAATCGGTCAAACCGTTTTGACTCGACATCTAAAAAATGAAAATAATTAAAATTTTGTGACAATCGGACCAGTGGTTTTCACATGAATCCTGGACAAACAAACAAATAAATTTTCTCCTTTATATATTAGATTTGAAATAATTAATCAATTAATCAAGGGTACTAAATCATTCAACAGTAAATGCACTACAGCTTAAAATCCTGAAAAGTAATTGCTGCATGTGTGTAAAATTTTATTGAATTGGATAAAAAGTTCTAAATAAGTATTTTTGTAATTCCAATTTACGAAATCAATTATTTCAATTTTATTAGTTTTTTAATATTTTTCTATAGATAAATTAGTAAGAATTTTTACTATTTTTGAATTGATAAAATAATTAGAAAATGTTTTTAGTATTATAAAGTTAATTTCATTAGGTATGTCTTACAATCAAACTAATAAAAGCTTTTGGTTTTAAAATGACTAATTTCCCACTAAATTTGAACCAAATAGGTGTAGGGTATTTCTAAGTCGGTTTCTTTACTTGTTATACCCTACACCTACGGAATAGGTAAAGAGGTATATTAACTTTGGTATTGTGTTTGTAACCACCTAAAGGAAGCGAACTAGATATGGAAAAGTATATATATTTGTGATCAGCGTGACCTCCTAAGTCGATATAGCCATGTAGGCCCGTCCGTCCGTAGGCACGATAACTCAAAAAATAATGGAGCTATCTTGATGAAATTTTAACTGTAGGTTACAAGGACTTAAAGTACGGCGAGGATGGCATAGGGGCGAAATCGGCCTATAGGTTCGGATTCTGAACGTTTTAATTGTTCTAAGAGCTAATGAAAATATAAAAAAAATAAGGATAACTCAACAACTAATGGCGTTACAATCATGAATTTTGTAAAAGTGTTCCTATATAGTTTTACTGTGTCCGTATATTTACAAAATATTTTACATCGTTTTAAATAAAGAAAAGAAATTTTAACCACGGGTAAGTACTGCAAAAAAAAAAATTATTTCATAGAAGAACTTTTTTCTGTAGCCCCACCCGTTACGGAGCTACAGCCGCCAAAGTCGGAAATGCCCTATTTTTAAATTGTTATAACAAGAGTTCTGTTAGGTGTATTTTCAACCTCAAAACGGCACCAAATAACTGATTTTATAAACTATAAATTTTTAAAACAAAAATGTTTAGGGTTGCCATATGGTACCAAAATTTATCGTTATGCAAAACTCACTTTTTGGAAAATTATTGGCCACACATATCTTCTAAACTGTTCAAGCTAGGGTTTTGGAATTTTGGGAGAAGTTAGATCCCTGGAAATTAGTAAGAGTCGGTTAACAAATTTTGTTTGTCACATTCCCTGTTTAGAAGCTATTAGGGCTTGAAAATTGAAATTTTGATATTTTTAAACACCTGTAATGTGAAAACCTGTTCAAATTTTTTTTACAAATATACAAAATTTGAAGCTTGAACACAATATATTTCGCACTTGTTAACAGGTTTTCTTGAGTGCATTGGTCTTATATTCTAAGTATTGATTTCACTATTAGTCATAAATAATAAATTGATGACATAACAAGATTATAATATTATCATTTATTATACCCTACACTTATAGAATAGGTAAAGGGGTATATTAACTTTGGTATGGTGTTTGTAACGACCTAAAGGAAGCGAGCTAGATATGAAAAAGTATATATATTTATGATCAGCGTGACCTCCTGAGTCGATATAGCCATGTCCGTTCGTCCGTCCGTAGGCAAGATAATCAAAAAATAATGAAGCTATATTGATGAAATTTTAACTGTAGCTTACTAGAACTGAAAGTACGGCGGGGATTGCAAATAGGCGAAATCGGCCCATGGTTTCGGATTCTGGACCTTTTAATCGGTCCAAAGGCTAACGAACATATATAAAAAATCACGATAACTCAACAACTAATGACGCTATCTTCATCAAATTTGTGCGTTATTTTACTAGTAATGAAACTACGCGGGAATTGCGTACGGTCGAGATTGGACCATGGACTCGGAACCTAGAACTTTTTTATCGAATATAGGCCAAACGAGCATAATTCCGAAACCAATGAAGATAGAAATTTGGTATCAGGGTGTTTCCTTCCTCTTTCCTTAGTGTATTTGAAATTTGGGCCCCATTGGAGTAGTGGGTCGGGGACCAGCGGTGTGTGTTGGTAATGATTTGCGTCCAATGAATCCTTAAGATGCGGCATAGATAACGGTTTTTATACGTCTGCAACTTTTTGGTGATAATGGCGGTTACCTTTCATGTACAGAAGTACTGATTTGACGTTTGTTTTAAATATTTTTAGCTTTGTACGCAGGGCTATATTATTTGACTGCCATATGTTTGATAGAGTTCCAAAAGCAACTTCTGTTCCCCCATTTGACGCAACCATGCTTCCTAAATAATTGAACTGCTCTACTTCTTCAATTTGGCTTTCTTCTAGTAGACTTTGCTGATGTGTGGAGTGCTCTGTACGCATGCTTTTGGTCTTAGCTGCATTTATTTTTAGACCAGCTTCTTTGCCATATTTGTTCAAATTTTGGCACATTTCGTTCAGACCACTTCTTGTGTGACATGAAAACTACATCATCAGCATAATCTAAATGGCTTAAATGTTTTCCTAGTCGCCACTTAATGCCATACCTCTAATCAACGCCTACAGTTGCGGTTAAAATTTCGTCCATCACAACCAAAAATAATATAGGCGACAATATACAGCCTTACATCCTGCTGCACCTCAAACGAATCAGTCAACTGTCCATTGTGTAAGACTCGACACCTCGCATTTTCATAGGATTCCTAAGAGCTCTCCCATATATACTCGCGGTTTACACGATCAAAAGCTTTCTCGAAGTCTAAAAACATGAGATGTAGCGGCGACCCGTTATCCGTTGATTGCTCCAGTATTATTCGTAGCGTGTTGATATGGTCAAAACAAGAATGACCACTGCGAAAACCATATTGATGTCTTTTCAATGTATTTTCAATCCTGCTTTTGATCCTCCTTTCGAGTATAATATTTGCCATTATTTTCGGGAAGACAAATAACAGCGTAATACCGCGCCAGTTATTGCAATGCTTCAGGTTACCTTTTTTTGCCAGCTTAACAATAACTCCTTCTTTCCGCTCACTCGAATACTTTTCTTCTTCCCATATAACCTGAATCAATGGGAGAAGTATATCTGCCGTTGCGGGGATGTCTGCTTTTAGAAGTTCGGCGGGTATTTGGTCAATTCCTGCAGCTTTGTTATCTTTCGAGAGCGAAATGGCACTTTCGATTTCAGGTTTCGTGGGTGGTGGTGTACTAATACCCCTGTGTGATCAACGCAACTCAGGTTCTTCAGAGATTTCTGATGCAGATTGCTGTATAATGGTTCGTTTAGCAAACGGCAAAAGTAGTCTTTCCACCTCCGTAATTGATCATCCATCGACACCAGAAGCCTTCCATCTTCGTAGAAGATAATATTTTGCTGCTTTGTTGAATAACCTGAAAGAATTTTTGTTCTCTTATCTTATATAAGGCTTTGCCATCATCTCTTCTTGCTGCTATCTCTGTTTCCGTAACAAAGTTTTCTATTTGTTTTCTTCTGTCTCGTCTTACACTTCTCTGTGCAATTTTATGTGCTCTGTTATACTCGCTGCGAAGCTCACCCAATAGCCTCGGTTCCTGTTCAGAGTTTATTTTGTTTTTCAGCTCTTTACGTCTGGCTATGTTGTCCCACGAAATTCGTGAGATCCATGGGGCTTTTTGCTGCGATAATCGGGGTATTGTTTCTCTTCCAGTTTCTATAAATGATTGTTTTACTTTATTCCACTTTTCATCTATAGAAACCGCCCCGTCCTCTCGTTCATTTGCTTCATTCAATGTTGATACCTTTTCTCGGAATTTTTGTACAAAATTTCTACATGTTGCGGGATTTTTTAACGCTTCAACATCGAAGAGTGCTTTTCTGACAGGCACTTGCTTTCGTCTTTGGACACCTGCTGTTCTTAACAGCATTAGCGCAAAAACTAAATGGTGATCACTTCCAACGTCACCGCTCCTCTTATTTCGAACGTCGCAAAGAGATTTCCTCCACTTCTGCTGGACAATGAAATGGTCTATTTGGTTTTCAGTTTGACCTTTTGGGGAAACCCATGTTACCTTATGACATGACTTATGTGGGAATAACGTACCGCCAATGACTAGCTGGCGGGAATTGCAAATATCCACGAGCATTTCGCCATTGTCGTTTCTTACCCCAATGCCATGCCGCCTCATGATTCGTTCTAAACCAGAATTTTCCGTTCCGACTTTCGCGTTTAGATCACCCAATATAATCTTTATGTCGGCTCTGGGAACGTTATCATATTGTGTCTCAAGTAGAGTTTAAAAATTCTGCTTTTCCTCATCTTCTGCTTCTTCGGTAGAAGCAGAAATGTATTGTAATTATATTTCGGACCCTGGATTTGAATCTGGCAGTCATCAATTTGCGCGATATTGGTTTCCAAGAGATAAGACTGCGTCTTGCTTCAGCATTTAGCATAATTCCTACTCCACCGCGCCTGTTCTGCTTTATCATCTCCGGAGTACAGCATGTGAGTTAAATTACTGTCTGAAATAATTTCACCACAACCTCTCCATTTAGTTTCACTGACGCCAAGTATGTTAATATTGAAACGTAACATTTCACGTTCGGCTTGCTCGTATCGCCCAACACCATATAGTGTTCTCATGTTCCATACTCCGATTAGCGTCCGCTTCTTGTAACCAAAAGTTTATACTATTTCACGTGACCGGTTCCTTGAACTTGTGTTCGATTCTCTTATCCTGTTTGTATTTAAACATGAATTTATCTGCACCCCCAAATCCGATGTGCAGTTTACATTGACTGGAGAAGTCAAAGGAGGATTCACCATATTACTATGATTACCCTTTGGGGAATTATATCCATTCGCATTCTTGTTCATATTTGCATATTTTATACAGTTAGTGTTTTATGAGATATAGTTGATTAAAAGCCAAAATCATTTAGAATGGAAGAAATTTTAAACCAAAATAGAAAGAATGCTTAAAGCTACAGAAACGTCTGAAAACAGGATAAATAGATTGGAATACAATATTGATGTAACGCATCAAAATGCCTTAAAAAATAGTAATGTATTAGCCGGTTTATCTGAAATGGATGCAGTAAAGGCAATCGAAGCCAAAATAAATGCAAATGTCGAAAAAAATTATAAATTGGAAGTTGTGGCGATTAACTAAAAAAAAATTAATAAAGATACTCCTCAGAGCAAGTTTACATAGTAAAACTATATTCCAAAAACAAAATATTGAAAAAAAAAAGTTTTTAAGAATCTTTTTACAGCTGATTTTGGTTCAGGTTGTGGTAACAACAATGAAATATTTTTTCGTCACCATTTACATCGCTACAGTCCTATCTTTATCACGAAGCTAAAAAGATCAAATTCGCAAATAAATTTCAATTTCTTTCGGTCAATGATGGCACCATTTTTTTACGGAAAAGCCAATCCAGCAAAATGGATAAAATTTCATCGAAGAATGCTATCAACATATATATAAAATTTTCAATACCGGTAAACATTAACACAACACATTTTCAAAAACATGTGGTAAAATTAAAAAAAAATTTTTTCATTTGCAACTTTTTATACGAGTAAAGTATTTAGAAAAGTATTTCAAATACTGTTATCAAATACTTTGATGTCGAAATTAGAAAAATGTTGTATATTATATTTTTAGATTTTTGACTAGGTATATATTTATCAAAAATATAGATATTACGTCAAACGTCGTTGGAATCTCCGACCACCGGCGGGCCTGGCCCCCTAAAAGGGGAGAGGTCGCCAGCAGAAGTTTCAACGGCAACGACTAAGGCAAAGGATACAGGTAATTCTTTATTTCTGCACATTTGAACTACAAAACTTCTTTCCAAATCGTTAGGCTAAGGCCGAGCGTCAAGGAGAAAAAGTTACTTAGGCAATTGAGGCAAGAGAGGAAGTCGGAGGAAACGATCGACGCTCTTCTCAAGCAGAGAAGAGAGTTGCTCCAACCTCAGATAACCCCCCCTAAGACCGGAGCCACAAAGAAGGATACCAGCAATACGCTGGTATCAAAGAAAATCCAAAGCGGGACCGACCCAAAGCAGCTATCAAACGGCAGTAAAACGCCCAAGACAGTACCAAAGGTTGCTCCAAAGCCGAGGAATGTGAGAGTAGTGTCTGTCGTGCAAGGCAAGAATGCACCGAAGAGCGGTGGGAACAATCCTGAGGTACTCTTCGACGCGGTAAAACGCCTAAGCTAGTACCAAAGGTTGCCTCATTGGGTCTGGGAGTTGCGGTAGTACCAAGCACGCCAGGAGAGAAGGGTGTAGGCAGAAAGAGGCCTAGATCGAACGATCACCCTACCCCGGTAGGGAAAAAGAAACCCTTCAGCTATAGTCAAGTGGCTGTATCTGAGGATCTAAAGTTGGCCATCATCGACCATAGTCGAATGGACGGGCAAATTGTAGAAGAGTCCAATAGGATTCTTCTACGAGAGAGCCTCAAAATTTGGATTACGGAAGAGGCGGAAAAAGCGATGAACGACGGAGGTCATCCAAATTTTTAGTTGGAGCCTGTGGGAGATAGCGCGAAGTAAGACCCGCGGAAGGTCAATGGTTACTCCTTGGTAACCATTGGCTGATTACCAAAGGTTAGAAGGGGTGAACGGACAGATAAACTACCTATGTAGGAGACTGCGCGTTGTCACCATTAAGAGAAAAGGAGGTGACACACCTCCGGAGGATGCGGGGGTTGAAATGGTCGAGCAGCTTTCTCGACTGGTGATAGAAACCGACCTTGCTGACCTCGAAGGTTAATCGAACACCGAAGAGAAGAACATAGCCGCACAGGCCGAGGGAGAAGACCCCGACTTAGAGGAAACATCAGAACCGGATTCCTTCTTAGCGGAGCTGGAAATCATGCCTGCGGATCGAGGAGAAGAGGAAAAGGAGAGCACATCTCCGGATGCGAACTCTTCCAATGCAGGCAGAGTAAGAGGGAGAAGGGAGAAAATAACTACCCACCCTCAATAATATTTTCCAGAGATATGGCAGGGAAGGCTATTAAGATCATTCAAGCCAACCTGCACCGAAGCATCTCTGCTAAAGAGATAGTAGCAGAAAGGATGCAAAGGGAAAATTTTGCCGTAGCTCTGATCCAAGAAGCGAGCACGGCTAATGATCATCCTACAGGATGGAATAGGAAACACTTCGAGTGTTTCTATAAGACAAATACCGGTAGGCCAAAGGCATGTATTGTTATAAGAAAATTACTTTAAGCTATATCTATTCCACATCTAAAAAGTAACTATCTGGTAGCCATTTAGATGGAGGAGGCTATCGAGAGTGAGAAAAAAGCAGTTATCCTGGCGTCTGGGTATCTGCCATATGATGAGGAGTATCCACCAACACAGGAACTCAGAAATCTGGTAAGTTACTCAAAATTAAATGGTTTACATCTGATTGTTGGATGTGATGCTAACGCCCACAACACGGCGTGGGGAAGCATCAAAGTCAACAATAGAGGTAAACATCTTTTAGAATATATAAGTACAACCAACCTGACGATTCTCAATAGAGGTAATCCAGCTTTATTAACAGAAATCGCAGGGAGATTAAAGATATAAGCTTAGCTGACAATGGACTAAACAAATCCATTAAAAATTGGCATGTCTCAAACGCGATATCCTTCTCGGATCATCGCCATATAAGAATGGACCTTGAAAGAAAGGTCACAAAAGAGCAACGTTTTAGAAATCTAAGAAAAACAGATTGGAATGAATATAGATCGGCCCTTAGGAACCAAGACAAATCTACCCACTGAATAACCTCACGCGGGGACATAGACAAAGAAGTCGAGAATATTACCTCGGCCATGCGAGTTGCACTTGAAAGGGCATGCCCTGAAACAAATTCAAACACAGATGGATGAATAGCAACCTGATGAAAATCAGGAGCTATACGCGAAGACTATTTAATAAAGCCATGAGCACTAATAGAGAAGCTCACTGGCTAGAATACAGAACTGCACTGCAGAAGTACAAATCAGAATGCAGATCTGCGAAACAAAAGCTCTAGAGAGATTACACAGAGCAAATAGAAAAGACCAGTGAAGCCTCAAGACTTAGGAAAATATTGTCTAAAGGCCACTCACAAGCAGAATTTATTGAAAGTGAATACGGAACCATGTCGTTGACAATGGAAGAATCCCTAGATATCCTTATGACAAAGAACTTCCCTGGGGACGAACTAGATAGTGAGACCTCACAGGAAGAAATGACAAACACGAACTTAGATAACAGATCAGATCAGGTAGGCTACCATGTATTGCTACTTACGCTAAACGTAAGTAGCCTGAGAAAAAATGACACCATGTAGATCGCACATAGGAAATTTGCGCATTCGTAAGTAGCAACTTTGGTACCATGGTGTGCTAAAATATTTTAAGGCAAACATTTTTTTGTTCATTGTGATATAAACAACAATCTTTAATTTTTTTTGTGCATTAACATATTACTATTTACATTTATTTTGTAGGTCTAAGCAAACAACCAAGCCATCGCAATTTCAAATTATGGTGGACTTTATGGTACAACATAAGGAATTAGCTCACTGTCACTTAAAAACAATGCTATGGAATCCATTTTTTTTATTTAACTTTATTTTTTATTTAAAATTATGTTTTATTTTATTTTTAAAAAAAATTTTATTTCAATTGTTTACAAATTTACGATTTTACAAACAAAAACAAATGTTTAAATGTCAATTTTAAAAATTTTAGAAGGAAAAACAAATGTCAAAGTGTCAATTTTAAATATTTTCAATGGCAGCACAATTTTTCGATGCGTTTTTGTTACATGGTACGAATTAATTTACGCATCGCAAATCAAATGCGCACATTTTTGCGATGCGCATTTTTTACATGGTAGGGGCCCAGTAGATGATCTCGAACAAAAGATTGATCTACTGATAACAGATAAAAAGGTCACACGGGCACTGAATTCATTTGACTCGTTCAAATCACCAGAGCCAGACAACCTTTACCCAAAACAGATTCAGGAAGGTATGGGACTCATGAAGAGGAAAATCAGAGTAATCTACAAAGGTTGCTTAAGACTAAGGTATACACCGTGGAGGTGGAAAGAATCGAAAGTAATCTTCCTACCTAAACCAAATAAATTGAGCTATAATAAAGCTAACGCATATAGGCCAATAAGCATAACGTCATTCCTCCTAAAGGGATTAGAAAAGATAATAGAACTGGAAATAAGAAACCGGCTAAATCCAAGACTATCAATAAACCAACACGCCTATATTAAAGGCAAATCGGTAGATACGGCCTTACATGAGGTCGTACAAATAATTGAAGAAGGTTTCAGCAAAGGGAAGGTATCATTCGGTTGTTTTATCGACATAGAGGGAGCCTTCAATAATGTGAAATCCAGAAACATAATCAATAACCTAAAAAAAGAGGTATCGATGAAATGCTCATTTAGTGGACTAACGAAATGTTAAGAAACAGGGTAATAACAGCATTGTCTATGCACAAGCACTGAGAATAAATAATGACGTGTTGGAATTTTCTAAACACGTCAAATAACTTGGTATACAACTAGACGAGAAGCTCAGATGGGACAAACATTTGAGCAAAAAGAAAGAAAAAGCGATAAGAGCCCTATGGGGCTGCAAAAATGCAGTCGGCAAAACCTGGGGCCTATCGCCAAATATAATGATGTGGATATACACGTGTGTTATAAGACCTATAATAACATACGGAGCGTTAGTTTGGTGGCCGGCCATCAAAAAGAAGAAATATATTAATATATTAACACAAGTCCAGCTGCATGGGGATAACTGGTTCCATTAAAACCACATCAACCAAAGCCATGGAGGCAATCTTGGACATAGAACCAATTGAAATAGAGATAAAGAGAAGGGCAATAGATACCGCTCTTCGACTTTACATGACAGTTAACTGGCTAAACATTGACAGTCAGTACGGACACAAAGAAATCATGTTCCAAGCAAATAACTTAGGCGGTTTAATGAACTTAGCAACGAGCCCCCTATCAATCAGTGATGACATGGCAAGGGAACTCAGGCTAGATGGGAAATTCGATACTGAAACGGAAATAGTCCGTATCAACACTAGAACGTCAACAAATACGGTAAAGATCCTTAAAATAAAAAGGGAGAATCTTAGCCTAATGACAGGGATAAGCACGGGCCACTAAATGCTAAGAGCCCATGCAGCAAAAATAGGTATGGCAACTACGGGAATATGCAGAGGATGCGGAAGAGAGGACGAAACAGTTCTCCATGTCCTATGCCAATGTGTAACCCTAGAAAACCTAAGACTGAGAACCTTAGGTGGAACGTACTGGGATGAGTTCAGCACGATAAAGGAGTTAGACCAGGGAAAATTGATAAGCTACATGAAGGGTATAGAATGGTTCAATGAGGCGCTGTAGGTATTACGAGCGACTATGAGAGCAGGAGTGCACAACGGGCCGCAAGGCCCATGTGTAAGGGAGACTCGCTTTCCCCCCCGTCTAAACAACAACACAACAATAATTAATTTATTTTATTTTTTAAGTTTTAAAGAAACAAAATCAAAACAATGAAAAATATATTTGGTGAGTTAAGTTTTCAACTGAATTATTTGCATGTAAATAATATTATTTTAGAACCATGATCCTGCCTTGTCGAAAACTCGAAATGGTTGATTCAATTTAGATAAGTATTTCTGTGATTTAAAAAAAAAACCGTATTGATACGTTGTGGTTTCTTGTTTTTTTTTTCTTTTTAGGTTATTGTTGAAGATGCAATTTTGTTGCTTTAAAGGAGACTTATGAAGTAGAGAGTGTAACACTGCATTTATAATATCTTTTTTATTTTTCCATATTTTATATTTCTTATTTTAAGTTAAAATAAAAAAATTATAATTTTGAATTCTGAAATTGAAACTTGTTTGTATTTTTCTTTATTATGTAACTTACATTAATCGTTTGGATTTGAAGAGAAAGTTGTACCTATTAATGAGCGTACTACATACAATCTGTTTTTTCTTCATTGATTAGTTCATTCATTTTCCCATCGTTACAATAGTTATGATTTCAGTACGAAGCTCAATTATTAGCGTTGTACATACAATCAACAATTGCTCATTGAATCGCTCATTATTTTCATATTATCACAATATTGATGATTTGAATACACCGTAAATAATGAGCGTAGTACATACAATGCGCAATCGCTCATAGAATCGCTCATTATATACAACTGAAGTATATAAATGAGTTTAATCTTGCGGATGGAATAAAATTCATTACTACTTTCATCTGAACGCTCATGATGAGCTCATCGATGAAATCATGATGAGTGTATTACTGGGGATAAATTAATTTTTTTTTTTTTTTTTATTGTTTTTTATGATTGTTTTAATTTTTTTGGGTTGTTTTGTTTTTAGAAAAGATTTTAATATTTATGATTTATGCTTTGCAAACATTTCAATATATGTAAGAACAATACAATTTGACAGCGAGATTTTTATTAATAGACTATTTATTTTTTGAATTTTACAAAGTAAGTTCCGTACTTGGATGCACCGTATAAAATTTAAAAGCATTTGTTTTAAGTGTTAACTAAAATTTTTTGATTTTATATTTCAAATTTTTCATGCTTTCATGCTTTTAAAAATAATACATACTTATTGAGAGAATCACTAAAAAGAACAAATTAAAAAAAATTAAAATGCACAAAGGAATTTATAGTAGGTACATAAATAAAATATTAAAAACTAGAAATATTAATATGAAAAAATAAAGAAAGAATAGAATAAAGTTAATTTTAGCAGAAACCAAACGTAAAGGTTTTTATAGAATGTAGACAGAAGAAATAAGATATAATAAAAAGAAAAAAAAAGCATTTGTGTATACACATCTTGAGTTATTTTTGAGAATGTGTTAGTAATTTAAATAAAACAAAATTGAAAAAAGTTGACCAAAATTTTTGTTCTACTTGATTACTCTATTTTGTATTTAATCTATGATATTAGCTAACGTTTATTATTTATCTATAAAAAATTTAATTATTTAATTTTAATAAAAAATAAATTGCAACAATATTATAAAATACTTCGAACAAATCCTTTTTACCACTTTGTTTAACTTTTTAATTTTATTTTAAAAAATTAGTTCTCGAGATTTATTCATTTATTTTAATATTTCCATATAAACAGTGGTTAGAGTGCCGACCTTTCATGCGTCCTTTAAAGTCCGGGTTCGAATCCTATTGAAAGTAAAAAAACTTTTCTGGTTTCGACTCGACTCAGCTAACATTCGCAATGGATTTATTCGACTCGGCTCAATTATTTTTCGCTAATGGCTTAATCCAGTGATGTCCAACCTACGGCCCGCGGGCCAGGTCCGGCCCACCAGATTTTTTAATACGGCTCACCAATAAATTTCCAAATTATTACTGTTACAAAATTATATATAAACCCACGATGGAAACTAATTTTTTTAGTATTTTTCCTAAGAATTTTATATTATATTTTTTGAGTTCTGCAATGCAATATTTTACATTGGTTTTTCTTGTTAAATTTTTTTCTGCGAAGTTCTAAGAAACTCAAAAAATCATCTAAGTTGCCATTGCTTAAAAAAAATTGTAGGTTTTCGAAAGTTTGCAATGTCAATGTGATATTTTTATGTATTTTAAAATCAGTACGTTACTTTTACTTATAATACGGAATATTTGTTATATTTTAATTATCGGTTATCGAATAATTTTGCAAAATAAAATAATAATCATAATTTCTAGAAGTACGGTAGAACAAAATGTTGAAAAAAAGAAAGATTGATTCGGAAGCAAGAGTATTTAATAATCGATGGAATCAAGATTATTTTTTTATTGAAAATGGAACAAACGCTTTGTGTTTGATATGTAAAGATACAGTGTCAGTGTTTAAGGAATTCAATTTAAAGAGACATTATGATAGTAAACATAAATCGACATTTTGCGTTTATAATGGACAATTAAGAAAAGAAAAATTTAGTGATTTGAAAAAAACTTAGAAAAACAGCAGAATGTGTTTAAAAAAAAATCAAAACGAAAATGTGTCCGCTGTAAGTGCTAGTGTTCAAGTTGAACATTTGATTGCATGTGAAAGCAAACCTTTTAGTGATGGCAAGTTCACGAAGCGTTGCATGCTAAAAGTAGTTTCTGAAATGTGTCCGGAGAAACTACCAGTTATAAATCAGGTTAGTTTATCCCGACAAACTATTATGAGACGAATTGAAAATATCGGTAGATTTAATGCAACAACTGTCAGAAAAATCAAATAAAACAACATATTTTTCTCTGGCATTAGATGAGAGTACTGACATAAACGACACTGCTCAACTACTTATTTTTGTACGAAGTATAAATTTTAATTTTGAAGTATGTGAAGAATTAGCAGAGCTCATATTATGTACGGTACAACTACAGGTGAAGATTTATTTAAAAATCTTTGTAGTACTGTTGAAAAATTAGGCTTGGATATGCGAAAGTTAACTGGTATTACAACTGATGGAGCAAGAAGTATGACAGGAAAAAATTTAGGTATTTTGGGAAGACTTACTAAAACTCAAGAAGATATTGGTGCAAAACCTCCAATCGCATTGCACTGCATTATTCACCAGGAAGCTCTTTGTCCTTAATCATCGGCAATTTCGTTATTTTCTAGCTGAAATTGAGTCGGAATATGACGATTTTCTCTTGCACAGTAATGTGCGTTGGCTTAGTCGAGGAAAAGTCTTATACAGGTTCTTTTAGTTACGTAATGAAATCGATATCTTCATAAATGAAAAACGGAAAGAAATCAAGGAATTATCAAGCAAATAATGGCTGTTCGATCGATCTTGCTTTTTTGGTTGACCTTACCTGCCATCTTAATTCTCTCAATACTAAACAACAAGGAAAAGATAAGTTACTACCCGAAGTATATGGTCACATAATGGCGTTTGAAAAAATGCTGATTTTATTCAAAAATCAATTAAAAGAGGAAAATCTTGCTCATTTTGAATGTTGCGCTGAACTTAAAAAGTTTTTTTTTTTTTCCAAAAACACGTTTTATTTCAGATACTTGCCGATGAGTTTACGCGACGTTTCACTGATATGCGTTCAAAAGAAGATGACATAAAGTTATTTGAAAATCCATTTTCCGTTGATGCAGGCAAGTACAATGCTGCGATACAACTAGAACTGATTGAAATTCAAGCATCCTCACGTTTGAAAGATAGGTTTCAAGAATCTAATGGAAAATTAATTGAATTTTATAAAGATTTGTCTGACAATGATTTCCCAAATATCAGAGATCATGCAATGCAATTTTGTACATTATTTGGGTCAACTTACAAATGTGAGCAGACATTTTCTCGAATGAAATTAAACAAATCTAAAATCAGAAATAAAATAAATGACGATCATTTTCATTGCATATTGCGAATTGGTGTGTCATCTTTTTAACCTCGGTTACAGAAAATTGTTGGAGATATACAACCGCAAGTCTCTCGTTAAATGTATATATATTTTTATTTAACAATTAATAATAAAGCTCTTAAACTAAGAATGTGTTCTTTTACAAATTTTTCTCAATATTTTTGCCCGGCCCAGTTATATATATATATATTTTTATCTTGCCCAATTTCTATAAAAGGTTGAACACCACTGGCTTAATCAATAATTAAATATCTTTAATAAAACAGAAATTATACAATACAGATATAGAATATCATATTATAACTAAATACTATATAATATGGTATATAGAATACCATATTAACTCAAAAAACCAGCCACAAAATTCAAAAATAAAACTACATATACATATATAGAAATATAGAAAGACAAATATACGAGTAATTACTTTGTTAGTTCTTCGTAACATGAAATTCAGAAAACATTTTTTTTTATTTGTATCAGACATTTAGCTTAATACAAGCTTCAGTTGCATGTTCATTTGAGAACTATCAATAACTAATTAAATCATTATTTACTGGTGTTAGTAAGTTAGTAGATAAGAAAAAAAATGTTAAGTTAAAATAAACAAAGCCTTAAAATGATAAGCAGTAAAAAGAATAAAGAATAAAAAAATAAAATAAAAAAATAAAACAAAAAAACATGTAGATTGTTAGATTTTATATTTCATATTTTATGACCACGGTAATTAATTAATTTGTGCCTAAACCACTATTAACGTTCATGCTCGCGTAAAGTATGTCTTTTAGTGTTAATTTGTTAACATTAATATCAAAAACCTCAGACAGTGAGTTGGCCTCTCTAAGCATTCGTGTAATGGGTTCAAACCTCCCGTAATCTGTCGAATGGTATGCTATATAAGAGTTCCACAGTTCTTAAATTGCTCGGATTATCCCTAAATCTTAAAATCGCCCCGCATATTTTGGTGAAAAAAAATTACATAAATATTATGCAAAACGTCCGCCACTAAACGGCGTGACTGCAAAGCAGTGGGAGTAATCAGAAAGAATCTAGCTTCATAAGGTGGAAGACGGATTGTATAAGTCCACGGTAGATTGCGCAAGCAAACCTTAAAAATTTATTTTGAATTGATTTAATACGGAGATATATCAATATCGCAATACGGAGACCAAACTTGACTTGAATATTCAAGGATTGATCTAACGTAGGTAATAAAATTATGTTTCGTGATATATGGATCGCTAAACTCTTTTGACAAACGAAAAATGAAGCCTAAAGTTGATTTCGCCTTGTTAACAATGTAATTGTAGTGACTTTTATAGTCCATCCTGTTATCAACAACCACACCCAAATCCGAAACACAATCTACCCTAGCAATAGATTGATTATTGAGCATATATCTTATGGTCGTAAATGCAAATTTTCTGTCAATATGCATATTTTGAATTTACGACCAAAAATTATGTAAAAAATCATTGCTAACTGAACCTGGTCGTAAATGTGAAATATGTGTAAAGTAAACGTCAACTATGCAAACTAAATTTTTTATTTACAATCAGTTTACCAAGTAGTAAGGTACAGTTTTTTGAGCGTTCAGCCTTGTTTTATTTTTATGATTAATAATGTAAGTAAGAAAATATTATGTCTTTTTTTGTAAATTAATTTAAATTTAAATTAACAGGAGTGAAACTGAAAGTGAATCAAATTACTAATTTGTACAAGATTAGCGATGGAAACTCATTTCAAAAGTGGAAAACAAAAACAATCTGTTTCAAAACTAAAAAATTTACTTTTACGACCAAAAAAATTTATTTGTAAATTGAATGTCTACTGACTGCAAATTGTTTGGTCTTAAAATCATAATAAATGTCAAATGGCATATTTTACGTCAAAAAGTTTACATTTACGACCACACCTATAGTCATACAATGGTTGAGTTTCAAAATTGTTCAGGTCTTGTTGGAACAAGACCTGATAGTTTTACTAATTTTAGTACTATCGGCAAAGCTAAGGGTGGAGTAGGATAGTGATAAAGGAATATCAAAGGTCGAAAGTATAAAAAATAAAGGATCTAAGTGCTTGCCTTGTGGTACACCTGAGTTCGCAATATAAATTGCAGAAGCGGTAGAACTAAATAAAACTTGATACGACGTGAAGTTTTTATAATCCTAGAGCCTTATGCTTTTCATGTATGATTTTAAAAGCAATTAGATCGAATGCTTTACTGATATCGGTTAATACAACGTCCATAATTGTTCTTATGTCAAAACTAGATGATTTGGGAATTAGATTCTGATTGTATGATTCATCCGTAACAAAATCATCATTTATGTAAGTTTTTGAGAACAATGTGGTAAAGTAATTGGAGAAAATATATTAGATTCTGATTGTATGATTCATCCGTAACAAAATCATCATATATGTAAGTTTTTGAAAACAATGTGGTAAAGTAATTGGAGAAAATCTATTAGATTCTGATTGTATGATTCATCCGTAACAAAATCATCATTTATGTAAGTTTTTGAAAACAATGTGGGAAAGTAATTGGAGAAAATCTGCGATTCATTAGATGTTGTTCCTTTATAATACAAGGATGATGGATAACCATCAGTCTTACCTTTAGTTTTCACAAAATCCTAAAACCTTCGCAGATTAGAATAAAATTGCAATTTCATATTGTCAACATATTTTTTATATAGGTTCAAAGACAGGTCTCCGAATTTGTTTTAAGCAATAATAAACATATGGAAATGATCGGTTCAACTCGATTCTAGTTATGTCCTCCAGGCGGAACTATGTTCGTTTCTCAACAATCGTAATTCGCTGGTTGACGATGGTTTGGAGTACGATTTTTACGATTTTTTAGAGGAAATGCTAAACGAAAGTAAATTGATATTTGTTCATAAAAATTGTGAAGGCAAATTGATATTAAGAAATACATATATCCAAAGGAAGGTGATACTACTCGATTTGACTAAAAATTAAATTACTAGGGGATGCCCAACTATTTTACTAATCTAAACCAAAATTAGGTCAAGTTTCCTGCCTAAATTATTTGTTATAGAACTAATTTGCTGTAATTCAAAGGAATTATATCTATAAATAAATATTGATTCAGAACTGAAGGAAATATCAACTAATAAAGTTTTTAGTTTCCGAACAAAGCGATTTGATATTGGGTAGGCTAAAGTCTCCCAAGATAATTAAATTATCCTAACTTGCCAATTTATCATGAAACATTGTTTTAATTTGAATAAGCTCACTTTAACACTCTACTTTATCGAGAGACCTAGGAGAAATAATGATATTAAGATAAGTTTGACTGTTTTAATGAGATTTGAATACAAGTAGCTTCAAACAGGCTAGATGTTAGTATGTCGATCAGTTTGCTAACTTTGACTTGTTTGACTTTGCTAATTTTAATATCTTTAATAAAACAGAAATTATACAATACAGATATAGAATATCATATTATAACTAAATACTATATAATATGGTATATAGAATACCATATTAACTCAAAAAACCAGCCACAAAATTCAAAAATAAAACTACATATACATATATAGAAATATAGAAAGACAAATATACGAGTAATTACTTTGTTAGTTCTTCGTAACATGAAATTCAGAAAACATTTTTTTTTATTTGTATCAGACATTTAGCTTAATACAAGCTTCAGTTGCATGTTCATTTGAGAACTATCAATAACTAATTAAATCATTATTTACTGGTGTTAGTAAGTTAGTAGATAAGAAAAAAAATGTTAAGTTAAAATAAACAAAGCCTTAAAATGATAAGCAGTAAAAAGAATAAAGAATAAAAAAATAAAATAAAAAAATAAAACAAAAAAACATGTAGATTGTTAGATTTTATATTTCATATTTTATGACCACGGTAATTAATTAATTTGTGCCTAAACCACTATTAACGTTCATGCTCGCGTAAAGTATGTCTTTTAGTGTTAATTTGTTAACATTAATATCAAAAACCTCAGACAGTGAGTTGACCTCTCTAAGCATTCGTGTAATGGGTTCAAACCTCCCGTAATCTGTCGAATGGTATGCTATATAAGAGTTCCACAGTTCTTAAATTACTCGGATTATCCCTAAATCTTAAAATCGCCCCGCATATTTTGCTGAAAAAAAATTACATAAATATTATGCAAAACGTCCGCCACTAAACGGCGTGACTGCAAAGCAGTGGGAGTAATCAGAAAGAATCTAGCTTCATAAGGTGGAAGACGGATTGTATAAGTCCACGGTAGATTGCGCAAGCAAACCTTAAAAATTTATTTTGAATTGATTTAATACGGAGATATATCAATATCGCAATACGGAGACCAAACTTGACTTGAATATTCAAGGATTGATCTAACGTAGGTAATAAAATTATGTTTCGTGATATATGGATCGCTAAACTCTTTTGACCAACGAAAAATGAAGCCTAAAGTTGATTTCGCCTTGTTAACAATGTAATTGTAGTGACTTTTATAGTCCATCCTGTTATCAACAACCACACCCAAATCCGAAACACAATCTACCCTAGCAATAGATTGATTATTGAGCATATAGTCATACAATGGTTGAGTTTCAAAATTGTTCAGGTCTTGTTGCAACAAGACCTGATAGTTTTACTAATTTTAGTACTATCGGCAAAGCTAAGGGTGGAGTAGGATAGTGATAAAGGAATATCAAAGGTCGAAAGTATAAAAAATAAAGGATCTAAGTGCTTGCCTTGTGGTACACCTGAGTTCGCAATATAAATTGCAGAAGCGGTAGAACTAAATAAAACTTGATACGACGTGAAGTTTTTATAATCCTAGAGCCTTATGCTTTTCATGTATGATTTTAAAAGCAATTAGATCGAATGCTTTACTGATATCGGTTAATACAACGTCCATAATTGTTCTTATGTCAAAACTAGATGATTTGGGAATTAGATTCTGATTGTATGATTCATCCGTAACAAAATCATCATTTATGTAAGTTTTTGAGAACAATGTGGTAAAGTAATTGGAGAAAATATATTAGATTCTGATTGTATGATTCATCCGTAACAAAATCATCATATATGTAAGTTTTTGAAAACAATGTGGGAAAGTAATTGGAGAAAATCTGCGATTCATTAGATGTTGTTCCTTTATAATACAAGGATGATGGATAACCATCAGTCTTACCTTTAGTTTTCACAAAATCCTAAAACCTTCGCAGATTAGAATAAAATTGCAATTTCATATTGTCAACATATTTTTTATATAGGTTCAAAGACAGGTCTCCGAATTTGTTTTAAGCAATAATAAACATATGGAAATGATCGGTTCAACTCGATTCTAGTTATGTCCTCCAGGCGGAACTATGTTCGTTTCTCAACAATCGTAATTCGCTGGTTGACGATGGTTTGGAGTACGATTTTTACGATTTTTTAGAGGAAATGCTAAACGAAAGTAAATTGATATTTGTTCATAAAAATTGTGAAGGCAAATTGATATTAAGAAATACATATATCCAAAGGAAGGTGATACTACTCGATTTGACTAAAAATTAAATTACTAGGGGATGCCCAACTATTTTACTAATCTAAACCAAAATTAGGTCAAGTTTCCTGCCTAAATTATTTGTTATAGAACTAATTTGCTGTAATTCAAAGGAATTATATCTATAAATAAATATTGATTCAGAACTGAAAGAAATATCAACTAATAAAGTTTTTAGTTTCCGAACAAAGCGATTTGATATTGGGTAGGCTAAAGTCTCCCAAGATAATTAAATTATCCTAACTTGCCAATTTATCATGAAACATTGTTTTAATTTGAATAAGCTCACTTTAACACTCTACTTTATCGAGAGACCTAGGAGAAATAATGATATTAAGATAAGTTTGACTGTTTTAATGAGATTTGAATACAAGTAGCTTCAAACAGGCTAGATGTTAGTATGTCGATCAGTTTGCTAACTTTGACTTGTTTGACTTTGCTAATTTTAACTTGAAAAATTGAACCTTTTAAATTTGTTTCCATTCAGATTTCATTCTTCTAACGTAATAACTTAATCATCAATTTAAGTTCGCAAAAGAATATGAAACATTAAAGAAACATGTACATATCAAACATTGTTAAATAAAAAATGTATTACTTTCTATATATTATGTATATATATTTACCTTCTTTTTTAAAAACTGACACATTAGTTTGGGCAGCCCTTGCTATCATAACACTACTTGTGCCACATTGTTCTTTAAAATTTAAAATGTCAGAATAAGTTTCTATTTTTTTAGAACCGCCATTTGCTATTATTGGAATGTTAATTGTTTCAACTACAGCTCTAATAAAATCTAAAAGTTAAAAAAAATTATTTGCGTTAAGCAACACTTTTTTATACCTGGATGTGCATCATGCCTTGGCCTTTCTTCTTTTGTTCTGGCATGAATAGCGATGGCGGCTATTCCAGTCGAAGCAAATTCCTTAACAATAGAAATTGTTTCTTGGATTGTCGGAAGCAACCTACAAGAAAATTATTTAATACATTTCAATTCAAATTAATATACCAATTTTACCTAATTTTACATGTTACAGGTATATTTAAATTATCAACTAGAGTTTTTAATATTTGCTTTGCTTTTTCAATTTGACTCAAGAGAACAACTCCCATACCTCCTTTAACAGAAAATTCTTTAGGACAACCCATATTTATATCTATTGCAGCAACATCGTTTTCAATAAGCTTACTTACGGCAACGGCCCTTTGTATGTTAGATGTTCCTAGCTGAAGAACAACTCTACCTCTTTCTTTATTGCATGTTCTAAATACAACCGCGCCATCAGTTGGATCAATAAAATCAATAGTATGAAGGATTTCTGTCCTGGCAAAAACACAAATAAGATATTTATACTTTTGAAAATTTTATTACCATTAGTATTCCTTTTGCATTTAATTAGTTTAAGATCGATTATTTCTTCAGAGTAAACAATATCCGCACCATATTCTAACGCTAACAAACGCATTGGTAATGTGCCAACTCGTACCATAGGCGCAAGAATGATTTTATTTTTGAATTCTAATTTTGCTTTAAATAACCTATCCATTAATGTTCTTTTAGATAACACTGTAAATTATTATGATTTGGCTATGTACTAAAAATTTTAAATGCCTGTCTTTTTAAGTAAGTATAAAATTTGATTCTCGAAAGGAGTTTTAAATTGTAATTTGCACTAATTAGATTGGTATTAATATTTAAACGCCACCAAACATAGCTTAGTAGTTAGTACTAATTATTTATTATATATGCCACCAACCCGCCAAAACCAAATTAAAGGAGCAGTACCAAATTTTGAAGTTTTACCTTTAAAACGACCAAATAAATATGGTGTAATAACAAATTTCTAGGAAAAAATGTTGCCGTGTTTAGAAATGGAAAAATTTCCAAAAAATTTTTCACCAAATATTATGAAATTGGAAATGTTACTATTTTACGCGTTTATTTTGTAAAAAATCTAGGCCAAACTAGAGCTGTAAAAAAAAAATCGTTTTATTTTAACTACGAGATTTCAGAGTTTGTGATTCGTGTTTTTTTTAAATCAGAGCGAGCTCAGAACATATACTACGTGCTCGGTAGATATAAATAATATACAAACACAATTTGACGTTTGTTTAATATTTGACTTGTAAAATGTTCTGTTTATTTGAAGTTATCCATTTTTAATTAAATTTTAATAATTTAATTTTTTAACAATTTAAACCGAAACTAAAAATAAATGGCAGTTTTTTTTATTTCTGTTTTCTTATTAAATCTGAACGATTTAAGCGTACTCAGTTCATGCTATGCTCAGAGCGTGCTCATTTTGGCCTGAGCATACTCTGATCTGTACTCTAATTTAAAAAAAAACGCCTTAAGTAATATTTATTTGGTGGTACCGTCTTTTCTTTACCTATCATTTGTTTTTGGCATTTTGAATTTAAATTCTTGTGGTGTAAGGTATTTGATTTGCTTTGTATTTTGTTTTTTATATTTATAATGAGTGAAAATAAAAAAAAAGGAAGGTGTGTAATAAGAAAATAACTAATATTAAATGTAAATAGGTCGGTAATATAATATTGTACGTTTCCACATCCATCTTGCAAAAGTTTTTAAACCCAGAAAGATCTTCCAATGTCAGTTCATTAAATACTAAATTTAAAATATCTTTTCCAAAATATAAGAAAACAGTATGGCTCAGAAATTGGTTCCTGGCTATTTTAATGCTTTTAGATAGTAGAAGTAAAGATCCTACGAATTTCACCACTACTACAACCAGAGTTTTTTATAATTTTGCCCTCAATAAAATTTTTTATAATTTTTCCTTTTTTTTTCAACGTTTTGTTAAAATAAAAATTATAAAATGTATTAAATTCCAAAACTAACAAATTCAATTTTCAAACTAACAAATAATGGAAAATCCATCAAGTATATTTTTAGGTGAATTTTAATAAATTTATATATTTTGATTTATCTTCAGGTATTTATTCATCGTGGAAATAAAAATAAAAAATTAAAAACAAATCATAATTTTTTGAACAAAACAAAAAGTATTTATAGTCTTTTGTAAATATATAAACATTTATAGCCATTTTAAATTATTAAGGAACCCTTTGCAGATATGAAATCTACATTTATGTTATCCGTAAGGAAGTTTTTGATTTCTCTTTCAGATAGCTTAACGTTTCCGAATAAAGAATTAAAAAGTTTTTTCTTTACCCTTTATTCAAATAAAATTTTATTTTTTATTTGAAAATTTGTGCATTAAATAAAGACAATTTTTTGGTTAATTTACAGAACAGTCACCTAAAAATAATTAACAATGAAAAGCAGAAACCAAAACGAAAATATCTTTAAAATAATTTAAAAAAATTAGTTTCTTTTATATTTCACTTTGAAAAAGAATTATTCGCGAAGAAACTATTAAGTACATACAAACGGTACACGTACTTATTTCTGGAATTTGTCTGAAATATTTTTCTCTATTGTCATTCTATTACTAGGTAGTATAGTTAAGTAATCAAAGTATATCTATTGTCAAAAATTATACATATATAGATAAAGCAAGTAGAACAAAAAATGTCAATGAAAATTCTCTTAATTTTTTCTTAAAACCATTGCCCCATATGCTATCTCTTTCTCACTAATGCTTTCTTCCTCTATTCATAGAGTTGGCCTTTATAGTTTTTCTAGGTATCCAAAAATATTTGGAATATGTATCAAATATAAAAATAATACGATTATTAAACTTTAATGACAAAATACAAGCTTATATAAAAAAATTTTAAAAACAGCTTCTGTTTTTTTTATTTTTTATTAGTTTTTTCAAATAAAACTTATTTATTAGTTATAATTTCTTATACCTAATATAGAATTTTGAATTTGCCGACTGTATCAAACCATTTAACCAAGTATTAAACTATTAATATCCTCGTACAACATTTGAGTTAATTTTTTTTTAATGAAGATGTGTATGTAAATAATATTGCCATATCTTTTGCATAATTAAAAAATTAATTTTTTTTTTAATTTAAGTTTTAAAAACTTTCATATTTAAGTTTTTCAAACTTCAACATTTTAAAAAACAAATTTAAATTATAATTTTTTGGAAATTTAAAACGGATTAGTACAACTGATTAGTCATTCGAGTACAAACACTGAAGAAGTCTGCAAGTAGTAGACGAAATCAGAAATTATAACGAATTGCGCGTATCTGTTAAGTTAAGCTTATTTGGTTAAATTAAAAGGAAACTACTCGATTTTTTAAAAATAAAAATTAATATTTTACCAAAACCCTCTATATTATAAAATAAAATTAAAAATATACTTTATAAATTTATAACTGATTAGTAGTTTTAAGAATTTTAACAAATAATTTTGGTTTTGTATTAATATTTTATATTTTAAATAATATATTTATATAATATAAGTTATGTAATATGAATTATAATTAAATTATAATATATTAAAAGTTAAATTTTAAATATTTTATATATTCAAAAAACAATTTTCAAATCTTGCATAACTTTTAGAAAAACTAATTCTTTAAGGTTTTAATATGTAAGTTTTTAAATTCTTATATGTTGAAAAATCAGGGTAAATTACGTTAGTCTTTCAATATGGTAACACCAGAAACCAAAGACTCTTAATATACACTTAATGTGTATATTAAGAGTCTTTGCCAGAAACTATATAGACTATATAAAACTATATAAAATATGATCAATAGACGTGACGTGTTGATCAAATTAAGTGTATTTAAATGTATGTTTATTCTCATTTACATATGTGTTTATATATTAATATGATTTTATGCATAACCTACAATAATTCAAAAGGCCTGGACATCTAAAGAAAAAAAGCTCAAAATGGGACTCCCGCAAATGAAATTTACACGTAGTTTTATGGGAAAACGCGGGAGTCCTCCTAAAAATGTTAAAATAACTCAAAAACTACTGATTTTTTTTAATTATGTTAAAAGAGTAAATTGCAATATCATCTTTTTTACATCATTTAGTAACCAAAAAAAATTTTAATTTTAATTTTTTCATTCATAAGTATGGATTTCAAAAAATTGCTTCAAAAAAAAATTTTAATAGGAAAAAGCTTCTTAGAAGCTTTCAAAAAGATTATTAATTTCGTACATTAATGGTCAAAAAAAAAGTTGTGTTCAGTGGGAATTTGAATGAGTTTAATTATTTCATTAGAATATTAAAAATTGAAAAATATAAATCATAAACAAATGGAAATACAAAATAAGTAATTAAATAAAAAAAATTAATATATATATATTATAGATATTTAATAATTCTCGTTTCCACACAACCGTAGAGGTAGAGAATATGGCTCGTTTTTTTTAAAGTGGTATCCCCAGGAGGCCTAAACCACTTAAATTAAAAAATAAATAAAAAAAATTTTAAGATAAAATTAAGATAATTTTTAAGAAAATTTGAAATAATAGAATAAGTAGATCTAGAGTGGGCATTAAAAATGACATTTCGATAGTATCACAACTGTATTTAGGTACTTTTAAACTTAAAAGGTGAATTTGGTCAATAATAACATTTAATTTTTCGCATTTTTCAGTATCATTCTCTGAAATTTGGTATAGTTTAAGAAGAAATGATGCTTCTTCTAAAAGAAGCTAAGAACTATTTTCAGTGTCTGATAGCTATTAAAATACGATACTATTTGCTTTAGCTGAGACCAAAATACAAGTTTCGTATTTTCCGGCAAAACATTTTTATTTAGTTTTGTTTGAGTATTACCTGTAAAGCAGATAACTAATAAATCGTTATTAACTACTATTCTAAATCTAAAAGAACAACCAAAGTTTTCGTTCTCATTTAAAATATACAAAACTAAATTATTTTGGGCAGTATATAAGGCCCAGTTATTTAAATTTACGTGTTTATTAATATTTACAACTAAATTAGCAAAATTTAAAATTAGATCTTCATCTATATTTGAATTTTTATTAAAAGAAATTATTTCTACCGAGTTCTTGGGGAAAATACTTGGAACTGCATCTGGCAATAATCGCGTCCTTTGGGGTTTATCTACAGTTAAGCACGAATCTTCAAAATGTAATTTACAAACGGTACTATAGGCTGTTGGTTGCCAGTTCGTTCTTCCAACAGCGTTTACCCATAATTTTTTTAAATTTTCTTTAACCGGAAATTCATAAGTTGTAACGTAATTCGTGCTACTGTTATAATTGGATTTACATCCAACAACCGAGCATTTACGACCCATTTTAAATAAATTATTAAAAAAGGCAATATAAGGCACTTAATAATTGAATTAACTTTGTTAAATTTCAAATATAATGTTTTAGAAAGTTAATTCAATTAAAAAACTTAAATTAGAAATTTGATAACTAAACTACAAGTACCTTTGTATTGTATATAAAATAAAATATTATTGAAGTATATTTAAAAAAAAAAAAATCTTTTATAAAAATTATTTAATTCTTTATTAACAAAAAATATTTAAATATTATTTTATTTTATTAAGGTACTTGTAAAATACTACTCTACACAATTTTACACTACGCAACTACTTTTTATTTGAAACTGTACTTATTAGAAAAAACTTTCTTACCCAGAATGTGGTACTCCTTCTCCAATTCTTGCTTGGAAATGTGCTGAAAAAAATGATTTCAAATTTAATTTTTTTACGAGTGAAAAGAGAATTCGTTAAGCTTTATTTATATATAAATTTCATAATTATTTATTAAATTTATATAATTAAATTTCATAATTATTTATTAAATTTATGTATATTAAAACTTTGATTGAATTTGAACTTTTTGTTGAAAAAATTTGAAATTATAGCTTTTAATTTGAAGGTTATGTTCACTAAAAAACATGATAAATGCTATTCAAATATTTTTTGAGAGTGTCAAAATGGCGGTGATTTTTAATACTAAAAAAATAATTGAATATATTTTGCTGTAAATATATTTAAAATTTCGAGTTGAAAGCTGAAATTTTGATATGTTACAGAAAAAATTTCAAATTTTATTTTAATATAAAAATTAAAATATTTGGACAATTATTTCATAGGTAAAACTCTAAAAGAAAATTGATGAAATTTTAATTTTACCTAAAAAAATTAATTTTACCTAAGAAACGTCATTTGGAAGAGCTTTTTTTCACACACTTTAACAATGTGTACTAATACATTCAATTTTCGATGTCCTGGCCTTCTGAAAGAATTAATGTAGGTTCTGTTTTATGTTAAAAAAAAACCCTGAAAGATGGTGTAGGTAATTTTTTCATAGTATTATTTTCAATGGCTGGGATTTTATATTTTAACCCTTGGTGGCTTGTCGTTTCATTGTGAAATTACCTATTAAATTGCGGTTTCTAGTTTCAAAGAGGTTAAAAAGTTAAAGCCATAAAGTTACATAAGAAAAATTCAAATTTAAATTTGAGCGGTAACTTGTCGTTTTATTTTCATAAATTTTAAGTAATAAATTATTAATTTCCCAACAAATTTTTAGTAGATTAGATTTTCAATACTATATACAGAGACATAAATTAAAATTTTACTTTAATTTATCGTTTTATTTATTTAAAATTTTTAAAATTTCTAATTTATCGTTTTTTTTCCACACCCTTCAACTTGTCATCGGAGTATTGAATCTTGAAGGGGAACGGGTGGATCAGCTTTTGTTAAACAATGCAAAATATTAAATAATTTATTTTTGTTTATTTTATTACATATATAATAATTTTATTACATATATAATTTAATTACATGATATAATCAAAGACTCTTAATATACACAATATGTGTATATTAAGAGTCTTTGTTGAAATGTTATATAGTTTGTACATAGATTCTTAATTTTAAGAACCTACATAGTAGCTACATGTTTATAATTTTTTTAATTTCGTTTTTTAAAGGCTTTCTTATGCCGAATTAAACGTTATTCATTTTATTTATTATATAACTTCAATTCGGCAATTCCCTTTTCTAAAAATATAAAATGAAAATTGAATTTTAAATATTGGTTGTGTTTTTATTTTTTAATTAAACCAAATTTTTCAGATATTATTTTACTTTTCCCGTCTCATCTATTTAATTTTATTTCTCAACAAGTATTCAATTTTACATACGATGTACGGAACTTTAATTGTACACAATAAATATCCAATATTCATTTTGTTAAAATCCTAAATTTAGTCTATTCTTAAAACTCATTTGATAGCAAAAAACAAATTTGTTTGTCTGCTCTTCACTATGATGTTATATTATTTCAATACCTAAAGAGGTAAAATGAATATTTTGAAAAGAAAAATTTGATTGAATATTAAAAAAAAAATATTTATACACACATACATACGTATTGTATTGTATTATTTATATTTAATTAAGTTAAGCTAGTTAAATACGAGTATATATTTACATTGGAATTTGGTATTATCAGTATTATATTGAAACACACAAACTCATGAAAAAACAGTAAAGAAACAGTCAGTCGGTGCAACCGACTTAGAAATACCCTACACCTATTTGGTTCAAATTTTAGGACACATCCATAAGTCATTTTTACACCATAAAAGCTGTTATTAATTTGATCGTAAGACATAGCTAACCAAACTAACTTTATAATACTAAAAACATTTTCTAATTACAAAATCTATTAAAAAATATTACAAATTCTTACCAATTTATCTATTTAAAAATATTAAAAAACAAAAAAACTTGAAATAAATGAAAATATATTTATTCCAATTCAATTACAAACCATGGTACGATTTCGCCAATATGCAGTCCCCGTCATACTTTCAATACTAGTTAACCCTTGTACACAATTGGAACGTTCTATCTTAATTTTAAGTTACTAGTTTTATTAATTCCGATGATAAGCTTTTACACATTGGCGGGTCTAAAAGAGGTACTGAACCACCACCCCAATTGAAACAAAATTAGAGGGACACGCAGGAAATAGTAAAGACCACCCATGTGCCAAATTTGAAGCTTCTACATTTGTTTCAAGTTACTATCTTTAATCGTTAGCCTGAAACCGATTAAAAGGTCCAGAATCCGAACCCTTGGGCTGATTTTGCCCTTGTACAGTCCGCGCTGTACTTATAGTACTAGTTAACCCTTGTACACAATTTGAACGTTCTATCTTAATTTTAAGTTACTACTTATAGTAATTTCGATTATAAGCTTTTAAAACTTGGGAGGTCTAAGACGGGTACTGAACCACCTCTCCAATTGATCCCAAATTAGGGGGACACGCAAGAGATATTAAAGAACACCCTTGTGTCAAATTTGAAGCTTCTACATTTTTTCAAGTTGCTATCTTTATAAATTTTAAAGATATGCTTTAAGGTCTTCGGAAATGTGTGGCTGGTCCCCGACCCACTACTCCAATGGGGCCCAAATTTCCAGACAGGAAATAGGAAGGGACACCCTGTTACCAAATTTGGAGGTTCTATCTTCATTGGTTTCGGAATTATGCTCGTTTGGCCTAAATTCGATCAAAAAGTTTTAGGTTCCGAACCCATGGTCCAGTCCAGAACGTACGCAATCCCCGAATTAGTTTCATTACTAGTAACCTACAGCACAAATTTGATGAAGATAGCGTCATTAGTTGTTGAGTTATCGTGATTTTTTATATATGTTTGTTAGCCCTTCGATCTCTATAACTTTTTTTTACTTTTTTTACTTTTAAGAAAATAATAATAACTAGTATCGCCCTGTGCTCGAGATTCGAGGTATTTTTGCTTTTAAATTTACATACAAAATTAGTTTTTTTAAAATTTATAATAGACTAATTTAACACGAAAAGTTATATTTTTTTTCCTATACGTAATAAAATATATTGCAACAATGTTATCAACAATTCTTGCGCTTGAAATTTGCTAAAAAAAAAATTTATAATTTTTTCAGTTATAAAAACGTTGTTGTATTTTTGAATTTTATTCCTATAGCTAAAGTCGCTTTAAAGAGAGTATAATGTGGTACAGTTATTACACAAAACAAAGCGATTTAAATTCTTAATATAAATATTGTTCTAATATACAATCACAGACTAATATACTATAGTATATTAGCTGTGATACAATGTTCTGAGAATTTAATTTAATTTCTAAACATATACATAGGTATATTTACTGAAGTCAAGTAGCCAAAATTCGAGTTAATGGTGTTCGTCATATAGAAAACTAAACATTTTAGTACGATTTGAATTTTTTTGTATCCGTTCCGTATGTATTCTGTTTCCTAATTAAAAATTGATGAATACATGCTTCAGTTCCTTTAAAGACATTTTTTAAATCTGAGTAGAGCATGAACTGTCAAAAAAAAAAATCGTGTTTTTTTTTTTAGCTCTGAGCGCTCAGAGCGTGTGATTCATTTTTTTTTGTTAAGACATTTTGACGTTTGTTTAAGATTTTACTTGTAAAATAAAAATCAAAATGTTTTAATTTAATTTAATTTTTCGTGTTTTTTTATTAAATCTGAACGCTCTGAGCGTACTCTGTTCATGATCTGTTCATTAGAACGTGCTTATGTTGTTTAGAGCGTGCTCAGATTTCTGCTGTGATTTAAAAAAAACGTCTTATATAATATTCGTTCGTTATGTCAAAGTAAAACTAAAAAAAGTTTTTCTCATAAAAAAACATTATTCGATGTTTAAAATGTAAAATAAAATTTTTAATTATCAGGGCTTAGCCTTAATCAAAACATACAACGTACAATTTAAAAATAAACATTTAAAAATATAAGAAAAACCGAAGACAATATTTTTATTTATCAATTTTTAAAATTTAAAAATCCGAGGTACAGTATATCGCGTTACGTGTATTTGGGTTGCTTTCATGTAAATTTATTTACATAATTACTTATTTTAAAATTTCTTGACAGAAATTTTTCGCCGTACGCGTTGATTTAGGTTGGGCCCTAAGTTACAAAACATTTAAATTACAAAATATTTTTTAAGAAAGTTTATTTTTTTTTGTTTTTGCTTCCGTATGTTTCTTTCTGAATTAGTGAAGATTATGAAACATACTATAGGTATTTTCAATAATTGTGAATATGCTAATTTTTGAGCGGACTCTTCGAACTCATTTGCTACAATTTTACATGATGTTCCAGCTTCAAGTTTATGTATAGTGCTTTTTCTTCTAATGAAATTTTTTTTTGTAATTTTGATACGTAATGTTTTTTTTTTATATTAAAAAATAAATAAGAAAATACTAAATTCATCACGTGCCGTACGCTTTTATTTAGGTTGGGACGTAAGGAACAAATAATTTTTTTTAAGAAAGATAATTTTTTTAGTTTTGCAAACATATTGTTGGTATTTTCAATTATTTTGAATACATGTTTTTTAAAAAATTATTTTAAAAAAATATTATTTTAAAATATTTTATTTTTAAAATTGAATCGTAGCAACATAAGAAAAACAATTACAATATTTTTATACGCTTTGTCAATTTTTAAATTTTAAAACTCCGAGGTATAGTACGTCGCGTATGCTTTCATGTAAATTTATTTACATAACAACTTATTTCAAAATTTTTTGACAGAAACTGAACGCCGTACATGCTGAATTTGGTTGATCCATAAGGAACAAATCATTTTTCTTAAGAAATATTATTTATCAGAAGTCGGTTTTTTATTTTTCAAAAAACTTAACAAAAACCAACAACAATATACGATTTAAAAAAAAAAAAAATTTTAAGCAAACGAAAACAAAGTGCAGTACTTTTCGGTTATAACAACCATGATGGGATGGAAAATATTCATCGTAATAAACGAATGTCGTTTTAAAAGAATGCTGTGAATTTTGAAAAATTAGTATAAGACAATACATTTGCTAAAATTTTATTTAATGTGTCAGCCTCAAGCCTATGTATAGTGCTTTTTCTTCTAATGAAATTTTTTTTGTATTTTTGATGCGTTATTATGGTTTTTTTTATATTCAAAAATAAATAAAAAAATACTAAATTAATCAGCAAGCAACATAATTAGATATAATAATTTTAAATAAGAGAAATATCAATGTAATAAGAAACTTTCATTTTTAGGTAAAATTTAATTCTTTGACAAAAAGTGTAAAGATTATTATAATTAAAATTGCACGGAGTTCGTTATAAATGAAATCTACTGTATAAACCAAATGTATTGCTTTCATTTCGACAGAACTCATTTTTTTTCGTTCACTTTTTAAGATAAAGAAAAAACAAAAACAAAAAATAAATTTTAAAAAAATTTAAATCTCCTTGTTCATTGAATATTTGAACTAAACAAAAAAAAGAAAGATATACATAAGTCGGCGCCTATAATCTTTTGAATTAGATTTAGCTGCGAGTTACAACCGAAAATGAATTACATTTACACAGAAAGTCGGCGCATAATATTAGAGTCATAAGCCTCAACTTTTAACCGCATGACCGTTAAATTCAAAATTACATTAAATTAAACATTGTCAGCTTTAATTTTTGTGCAATAATGATCCCCATATACCCAACAGTTACAAAGTTATGAAGGTTCAAAATGATTTAAAATTTCTTATAAAATATTAATGAAAAAATTTCATAATTTTTCTGTTTGAACCGATTGAAAATAACACACTTTTCTATTCTTTATATCAAAAATGGTTAGAGATAGAGAAAAAGTTATTATGTACTAATTATAGGGCTTGAAAAGTTGTCTTGAAATATGCTATAAAAAGTACCCCAAATGCAGTGTGCTTCAAAAGAAAATAGACTTTGAAACATAATTCTTTCATTTTTAATCATTTTGAACCTTCATAACTTTGTAACTGTTGGGTATATGGGGATCATTATTGCACAAAAATTAAAGCTGACAACTTACTCTACAAAATGGATTTTTTTTTATCTCTCTACAGTAAGCTGTTCAAAAGTTAATGTTTTTTTTAAAAGTCTCCTTAAATCTTTAATCCCTTATATCTCGAAAAGGGTCCACAATAGACCCCCCCTCCAGTACAATATTTTGTTTATTTTAATGCCCCCAATCACTGAGTGTAGTGCGCGTACTTGAGTCCCGGACACCCTGTATATTAAATATGCATGCAATATAAAAAAAAATATGTAAAAAATCTACTTTTCACTAGATTTTGGTAAGCGAAAAAAATTATTTTCAGGTTCAGCACTTTTAAAACCACACCACAAACATTCAAAAGTATGTTTACCCATTTTTCATAAAATCTCATACAAATATGTAAGTATTTTAAATATTTGAAATATTCACTATTGCTAAGATTAGTTCGTTTAAAATAATTTAACACCATGTACTAGCTAAAACAAATTTCAAATGAGCCCGCCACTACATATACACGCGATTTCAATTTCAGTAGTTCCTATATCTGATACATTATATTCATACATAGACAATTTTCTAAAAGCCCGCCTTATAAATTACATTACAAAAATACATAGTGTTGTTTTTTTTTTCATACAAGTTTTTTCTATACACAGTGAATATGAAACATGTAGTTATGATGAAATAAAAAATATGCGTGTTTTCCATTCAGCAGCCAATATTAAAAGAGGGCAAAATTAAGTTTATTTATTTGACAGTTAAAAATTATTATTTGACAAATGACATTAAGGGGGTGCGTTTTTTAATAAATTAAAAATGTTAATTCATATTTACTTTTCTTATAAATTTAAGATTAAAATGTTATATTCATAATTACTTAATTTTCAACACCCTCACTTATTAAAATTCTATTTATAATAAAGTTTAATATTAATTTGAAAATTTGCTTCAACAATTTAAATTTATACACTTATATGCTTATTTGAAGTTCATTAAAATTATTTTGTATTGAAATTTACATTAGTAGAATTGATTCTATAAGAATCAAAAAGAGTTTAAATTATTATTATCAATCAACCCCATTTGAGTTGTACAAAATTTTTGTTTCTGTGATGATACAGCTTTCGTTAAACTATCTGCGACCATTTCGGAAGTAGGTATATAGTTCAAGTTAATTAAGTTGTTTGCTAATGCATCTCTAATAAAATGATGGCGTACATCTATGTGCTTCGTTCGCGACTTGTAAGCATCATTTTTTGATAGGAATAAAGCACCTTTGTTGTCACAGCTTATTGTAATTAATGTTGTTTGAAGCAGATCACTCATTTCATCACCAAATTGTTTAAGCCATAATGCCTCTTGGATAGCTGAAGAAAGAGACATATACTCGGCTTCTGTGCTTGATAACGCGACAGTGGGTTGCCTTTTACTGCACCATGAAATAGCGCCATTTTGAAAAATAAAAATGTAACCTGTGCACGATCGTCTTTTGTCCAAATCTGAAGCCCAATCAGCATCGGTATATCCAATGAGGTCATTTTGGCTAAAAGTAGAAAACTTTAATTTATAATTTATAGTACCTTTTAGATAACGAAAAATCCTTTTAACAGCCTCCCAATGAGCTTTTCCAAAATTTGAATTATATCTACTGACATCGCTTACCGAAAATGCGATATCAGGTCTTGAACCTTGTACTAAATATAACAAAGCGCCTACTGCTTGTTGATAAGGAATATCCTTGATTCTGTCAATTTCTTCTTTTGTTTTTGGTGACATTTCTTTGTTGAGTTTGGTGTTTGGATCTGATGGGATACTTAAACTATTGCACTCTGACATGTTAAATCTTGTAAGAATTTTCTTAATATATTTGGACTGATCTATGTAGTAATTTCCTTCGACATCTCTGGTAATTCTTAACCCTATGCAATTGTTCACTTCTCCTAAATCTTTCATTTTAAACTTAATCGATAATAACCTTTTTAAATTTTCCTTAGTTTCGTAGTCTTTCCAAAAAATTAGTATATCATCGACATAGACTGCAACAATTAGTTTTGATTTTTCCTCTGGGCAAGAAATGTATACACACGGATCTATTTTGGATCTCACTAATCCTGATTTTAATAATGTTCCATTAAGTTTAGAGTTCCATTGCCTGCTGCTTTGTTTTAACCCATACATTGCTTTATGTAGACGATAAACTTTTTTTGTACCATCTTCAAAGCCCTTGGGTTGGTTAACATAAATTTCCTCATCTAAATCTCCTTGCAAAAAGGCGGTAACAAAATCTAATTGATCAATTTTCATTTTGGTTTTTGCGGCAATTGCTATCAGAAATCTAATTGAATTATATCTTATGACCGGTGAAAAAGTTTCATTATAATCTAGCCCTTCCATTTGTGTGAAACCTTTTGCCACTAATCTGGCCTTGAAATTTATGATGTTTCCATGTTCATCCTCTTTTAATTTAAAAACCCATTTGTTTTTAATAATTTTTTTATTATTTGGTAAATCTACCAAAGACCATGTATTATTTTCTTTGAAAGAATTTAATTCAGATTCCATTGCTTTCATCCATTCGCTAAAGTTTTCGCTTTCATATACGTCTTTTAATGTTATCGGTTCTTCAAAAACATCATCATGCATTAAGTAAACATGAAATCTGTCAACTGGATTTTTGACACGCTTTGATCTTCTTGGCTCGGTTGTATTATCATCATAATCGCTTGAATTATTATCTTCATCCTTTATATCTTCTGAAGATTTAATATCAACATTTGGTTTATTTTCAAGTTCAATCTCGACATTTTCTATAAAAGTGACGTCTCTTGCTTTAATAATCCCACCTGTTTGTGTATCCATTAAGCGATAACCTTTAGTGTCATCGCAATAGCCAACGAACAACAGCTCTTTTGATTTTGAGTCCCATTTCCTACGTAACTCTTTTGGAATATGCGTGTAAGCACGCGATCCAAAGATTTTTAAATTAGTTACGTCAACTTTTCTTCCGGTCCATATTTCTTCTGGAATTAAATTTGTCGTACGGCATGTAGAACGGTTAATTAAATAGGCTGCTGTATTAATTGCCTCAGCCCAAAACTTCTTATCTAAGTTAGCGTCATATATTAAACATTTACCTTTTTCAACTAGAGTTCGGTTCATTCTCTCAGCGACGCCGTTTTGCTGAGGAGTGTAAGGAACAGTTGACTGGTGGGCTATTCCTGATTTTATTAAAAAATTTTCAAACTGCTTATTCATATACTCTGTGCCATTGTCTGTTCTTAATATTTTTATTTTGGCATTTAATTGATTTTCTGCAAATGATTTAAAGTTTTGAAATTTTTCAAAAACTTCACCTTTATTTCGCAAAAAATAAACGAAAACTTTCCTTGAATGATCGTCAACAAAAATTAAAAAATATTTTGAACCTCCAATGGAAATAGTTTCCATTGGTCCGCAAATGTCCGAATGAATTATTTCCAATAGATTATTGGCTCTGTTGCCTGAATTTTTGAAAGGTTGTTTGCATTGCTTGGCCTTAATGCATACTTCACACACTTGGTCCAAATTTGATTCTTTAAATTGCAAGCCATTACATACATGACGCATTGATTTTAGTTTTTGAAAATTAATATGTCCTAATCTGCGATGCCATATTTTAATATCTGTAGCGACGGCTGCAAAATCTGTTTTCATAATTTTTGTTGATAATATATACATATTATTTATCAAACTACACTTGGCTAATAAATAACCAAATGAATTGTATATGAAACATCCTTTATTATTAATATTTACTTTGTTACCCTTTTGTATTATTTTTCTTATCGATAGTAAATTTGCCGCTAATTTGGGTACAAACTGGACGTCATAAATTGTTATCAACTTTTTATTGATTTCAATATCCAAATCTCCTTCACAAACTACCTGTAGTTTGTTGTTTTCAGCTGTACATATATTTCTTAATGATGATTGTCTTAAATTATATAAAATTTCTTTTTTATTAACCATGTGTTGAGAGGCGCCGCTATCAACGTAAAATAAAATTTCTTTAGAATTTCCTTCTTGTTCTGATATTAATTCATTTGTTGCACTAAATGCATTTGAACTATGATTTTTAGCTTTTTCTTGTTTATCTTGATTTTGAACTTTCTTTAAAAATTTGAAACAATTGGCTTTCTTATGGCCAACTCTACCACACTCGAAACATTTGATCAATTTTTTGATTGTTTTGTTAGGTTTTGCTACAAATGCTTTCTGATGTTTTTGACCATCAGGTTTATACATTTCACTTAAACGTGATCTAATTGCATCTGTAGTAATTGTAATGCCGCTTGCTTCTATTCCCATAATGAATGAATTATATTCGTCTGGCAGTCCCTTTAGTAACAATGAACCAATTAACTCGTCGTCTATTATAAATCCTATTGCAGCTAACTTATTTGATATACCTAAAATTTTTGTGATAAAATCTTCAATATTATCACATGTTTCTAAATTAATTGAGGTTAATTGCTTTAGTAACCCAATTCTTCTAGTAAGAGACTTGTCTTCGTACATAACCTGCAATTTCTTCCAGACTTCAATTGCACTCTTACAATTTTGAATGTGCACAAATAATGATGATTCAACTGTTAAAATTATTTTGTGCATTGCTTTATTCAACTTGGCGTTATTTTTTTCTGTTACTTCATTAGTAGAATCACTTTTAATAATAATAGCATCTAATAGTTCTTCAGCTCCTAACAAGCTCTTTACTGCAAAAGCCCACGTTTGATAATTCTCTGATCCCCGTAGCTTCTCGATTACGAATTTTTCTGTTGCTGCCATCTTCTGTAAAATTTCTTTTTCTTCCGGATAAACAAAATTGTGTTTAGTATTATTAAACCCCAAATATAATATTTTGTCCAGTAAATAGCTCAAAAAAATTGCCTAATTTTGTATTGACTATTCTTCAATAAAATTTTGTATAGACACAGATTTTAATAAAATTTGATATTGAAAATTTTCCAATCACATTCTTATAAAACTGAAATGTACCTTTTATGAATTTTACCCAATTAAAAGTCTGGGCCCATAACCTGTAGTTATGATGAAATAAAAAATATGCGTGTTTTCCATTCAGCAGCCAATATTAAAAGAGGGCAAAATTAAGTTTATTTATTTGACAGTTAAAAATTATTATTTGACAAATGACATTAAGGGGGTGCGTTTTTTAATAAATTAAAAATGTTAATTCATATTTACTTTTCTTATAAATTTAAGATTAAAATGTTATATTCATAATTACTTAATTTTCAACAAAACAAAAAAACATATATTGTATATGCTTATACACATACAGTTTTTTGTTGTAAAAATTGTATTAGGTTTAGTAAAAGTTTGGTAAAAGAGAGTGAACTTACTTTTTAATAATATGCTAGTAATTCTATGATCTCATCATATACTACATAATCACTCAGATTCAATTGCAATCAGTTAAAAAATATACCTAAAATAAAAATATTGTAGGTATATTATCAAACTCCAATATTAAATAGCGAGAACGAGCCTAAAAAAAAAAAAATTCTGGGAAACATCATTATCTACGTAAAGAAAAGCGTTAAAAGAAAATGTTATACTTAAACTTAAACTGAAATAATAAAATACATCTGAATTTTTTTTTTTTATATTAATAGTATTAAATATTAAAACAAATATTTTTTGATTTTTAAAACTTCTAAAATATCATTTTATTTTTGATTTTTCAAAAACAAGTAAAGAAACAGTAAGTCTGATATAAAATACTCTACACCTAATTGTTTCAAATTTAATTACAAGTCCATAAGTCATTTTAAAACCATAAAAGCTTTTATTAGTTTGATCGTAAGACTTAATTAATGAAATTAATTTTATAATACTAAAAACATTTTTTAATTAATTTATCTAATCGAAAATATTAAAAATTCTTACTAAAAAAGACAATAAAATTTCACAAACATGCAGCAATTACTTCTCTTCAGGATTATTAATTTTTGCCGTACTGCATTTACTATTGAATGATTTAGGACCTTTGATTAATTATTTCAATTTTAAATAAATTTTAAATTAATCCTCTTAAGTTTTAACAATTTAATACTTTTATTTCAAAAATTATGGTTTGATTTAATTTGTAGATTTTTTTTTCTTTATTATAAGTATTCATAAATTACAGTAAATCAATTAAAATTTAAATAAATAATATAAACATTAAATTAGCTACTTGGACCGTGGCCTGGGCTGTATGGTCCTTAAATTCAAAATTTAGGAATCTCTTTAACGAGTTCCTGCACAAAATTAAAATCAAAAGTATAAAGAGTATATTAATTTTTTTTTTTTTTTCTTATATTTAATAAAAATAAAACAAAAAGAAACAAAAACATCAAAAAAAAAAAAAAAAATAACCAATAACATTCCCTTTAACAAAAGTTATAAAATTAAAGTAGTTTTAAGTATTTAACATAAGTAATTAATATAATAAACAATTCATCAAGTTATTGAATTAAATTCATTTAATTCTCCCTAACAACAAAACACATTCAATCCAAGATGCTAACTTTGCAACACAAATGTTGTAATCATTGATTTAAACTTAGGTAGATTTTCAATCCGTTTAAAATTTTCTGGCAGCTCATTATACGCTTTTAGACAATTATATACGACATTATTTGTTTGGTTATTAGTACGGAATAATGTAAGGTAGTAATTTGCTTTGTTACGAGTATTGCGGTTGTGAATATCGATCATTCTGTTTAGAATAAAATTATGCTTAGTTTCATTATTAATAGTCTTAAACGATAAGACATATAGTTCAAATTTACTTATGTTTGCTAAACTAATATATTGTCTACAGTATAACAAGCTTGTCGGATGTCGAATGGGGTATCGATTAATTACCTTTATACTTTTTTTATGTACGATATCTAGTTTGTTTAGATAGATATTCGCGGCTCTACCCCAAATTGGGTTGAGATAACAGATGTGTGATTTTATATAAGATGTATAGATCGTATATAAAGCTTCCTTAGAAAGAAAATTCTTTAATCTATGTAGGATGAATATGTATGGCCCTATTCTTTTTATTACATTATCAATGTGATTGCACCAGTTTAAATTATGGTCTATATTTAATCCTAAATAATTAAAGTTTTTGACAATTTCAATATTCTCATTTTCGAAAGGTATATTTGTTCCTAAGTTCCAGGATTTGTTTTGAAAAATAATTATTTTTGTTTTTTTTACATTTAAACTGATCCTATGCTTATTTAGCCATCCTTGAATTATTTCAAGATCATTTTGAATTGAAAGCTTTACACTTTCTTCACTAGCTTCAGCTAATTTTAGGACTGCATCATCTGCGTATAATTGCAGATCTCCCTTTAAGTTGAGAGGATTTAAATAAATCCTATTTACTTTTCCTTGAAATATTACCTGACACAGTTTACAGGTATGGAAAAGACTAATTTCAGATTAAAATATAGGGATTAGAATTGGTTAATTCTCATCTTTTATATGTATGATTTGGAATTTTGAGCACTTCTGTTATAAATAAGTATTACAATCATAATTTTCCTGTTATCTTTGATTGTCATTTTCATTAAAATTCAAAGTTATTCGAAAGAAATATTAATTTGTTATTATGTAGATTTATATAATTTGATGGTTTTTAATGTAAAATAAAAAAACTAATAAAAATAATGCTTTGATTAGCTTTTTGTCACAAAATTTAGTAATTCTAATTTTTAAAAATTGAAAATAATTTAAATTCCTAGTACTTTTCATACATGTAGCAAGTACCTTTGAACTCAATTTAAGTATTGTACACGATTTCTTAATTATTTTTTACATATGGTAATAATTCAATAAATAATCTGATATAATAAAAATTAAACAAACAAAAAATTTTGTAGTTTATTAAAAAAATATTTCAATTTTTAATTTATAAAATTTTATATATAATATGCTTTATATTAAAATATAATTACCTCGTAAGCCTTTTAAAAATATAAAAGTGGAAAACAAGAAAGCTTCAGGCTGCAGGCTTTTCTTTAAAATTTCAGGGTTCTATTGTTGTTAACTTTGAAGATATGTTTACTAAATCTTTGTAAGAGTGTGGGAGGCACCTGAAGCATGACTCGAATTAATCCCTATTAATCCCTATGTTAGGCACGTAATACAAACAAAACAGAACACTCGTGTATCAAATTTAAAATTGAGAGATATGTTTGAGATAAAAACCCTTCAATCAAATTTGAAGATTTTATCTTTTTTTTAAGTTACTACATTTATTAATTTGGAAGATAAGCTTTTAAATTTTGGGAGGTCTAAATCAGGTACCTGAACCACCACTCCAATTAATTATAAATTTCGGGGATACAAAGTAAATAGGAAAGGACACCATTATACCAAATTTAAAGCTTCTATATTTATTTCAAGTTGCTATCTTTATTAATTTTCTTACGAATATCAAATACTAATATAAATATAAAATTATACTACCAAAGCCAACCTTAATAATTTTTTAAAAAATTACACATATGTAGCTATAATACCTACTTGTGTATATTATCTTCTATTTTTTATTATATTATATTTTTAGTATATAGCACAAACTACAAGTGTGCAGCATTTTTTGTTGAAAAAATTTCTCCATAATTTTGAGCCATTCATTTTGGGGGATGTTATGTTACACGGAAATTAAATTTTTTTAATTAAGTAATATGTTTATGTATTATTAGAAATGAGTTGCATTTTAACCTTTGCTGTGGATAGACGTTGATAAAATCACTTAGAATAATTTAAACAAATTAAATTAATTCGAAAATTTTAAATTAGAAAATTTAAACATTTATTGCAAAAATTTAATTATAGTGAAATAAAACATCACTATAATAATTAATTAAACACACTTTTTATAATATTCGCTTGGCTTGCATCCTTTAAAAGGATAGAATTTATGCTAAACGACGAGCATTACAGAGCCAAAAATAATTCATTAAAAGATACAATTAATGCCCGGTTTGTTCAACAGGTGAACAAAAATAGCTTTATAGATCAATTAACCTCAACAAAATGGAAAAATTAAAAACCAATCACATGCGGGAAAATAGTCTTATAACATCTTGCTGCAAAATGGCATTCAGGAATTAGCAATAAAACCAGGGAAAAACATAACAATAAACAAAAAACGGATAAAGTAACTAAAAGTGTGCAGCTTCAATCTTCAAATAACGACGAATATAGTAAAAATAAAATTCTGCCAATAAAATTTTTCAAAAGTGATATAACTATTGAGAACAATGTTCTCTCAAATTTTTTTTTGTGTTGAGCAAATGAAGAAAAATAAATTGTGCCTTCATTAATTAAACAATAATTAGGAAAATTAGATATTTTACTGCAATATTTAACATTGATTATATATTACGTGATTATTTTTTTCTTTCCTGTCTTTGTAGTTTTTCCAGTAATGGTATACTTTATGCAGGTCAATAATATTTTTCGACATTACTGTGATTTTATTTTTATTAAGTAACAAAAATGTTTTACTTACAACCTATTTCTAAATTTTGTTTTAATAAAATTTATAAGGCTAAAGACAATATTATCAAAAAAAATTCTTATATTTTGAAAACTATTTCCACGATTTTTTCTATATTTTGAATTTTTCCGTAAATAAATACTTTAAATCTTTATATTCATCCATTATTAATTTATTATCCATGTTGGGAATGAGTTTTCTATATTTCAAAATTACTTTTTTTAAGTTTTGATAGCAATAATTAAAATCAGATGTGTTGGCAATATCGTTTTGATCAAAATCGTTTCAAAGGTTCATGCCAGTATTAGGAAATCTTTCATCCAAACTCTTCAACAAATAGAATTATCCTACATAATATTTTCATTTAATTGTAACCTTCATTTCCAAGAATTTTTTTTCACATCTTTTCTTCATATTTTTTATTTTATTTTTATTTATTTATTATTTCAATAGTAAATGCCAAAAGAGATTTCTCTCGAACTCGAAAGAAATCTCTTAGTACTCGAAAAGGAAGCCTTAACATTTTAAAACTCTATAGTATTGTTTGGCTTATAATAAACTAACCGAGTGTAATTTTCGTCGTTCCCATGTTATTAATTTTAAAGAAATTCATATTTGTTCAAAAAATCTGTATGACAGCTACACGAAAATGAAGCCGAAAACTGTTGAAGCTTCTTATATATGCTTGCCCTATTATATAACTAATAGTATGTAATTTTCATCCTCCCAGTGTTATTAATTTTCAAGAAATTCATATTATCCGATTTTCCCCAAAAACGATAGGGAGCTCAAAAATATCTAAAAAATGTTTTGTGTGAATTTAGAAATTCTAGCTGCAATTTTTGATTACTTTTTCTTTTAATTTTTAAGTGATAAGTGACAAAATAAGAATCCATATGATCATATGATAAGTAATAATCAAATACAAAATTCAACCCAGCTTGCAGTATTTATCTTTGATTTAAATTAAACAGTGAATCAATAAAATATGCGATTGATATGTCCCAAACTAAAAGATTATCGATTTTTTGGTAGTCTTTTGTTGACTTTCAATGCAATAAAAGGTATTAAAGAATTGTAGAAATAAATTTATTTTAAAATAAAACAAGTTAAGAAACAGTCAGTCGGTGCAACCGACTTAGAAATACCCTACACCTATTTGGTTCAAATTTAAGGACATATCCATAAGTCATTTTAACACCATAAAAGCTGTTATTAATTTGATCGTAAAACATAGCTAACCAAATTAACTTTATAATACTAAAAACATTTTCTAATTACACTATCTATTAAAAAATATTACAAATTCTTACTAATTTATCTATTTAAAAATATTAAAAAACAAACCAACTTGAAATAAATGAAAATATATTTATTCCAATTCAATTACAAAATGAAATAATTCTAATTATTAAATTTTGTGATAAAAAGATAATCAAAGCATAATATATTTAATAATCCAAATTTTTAAAAATTGCAATTATTTTAAATGGTTAGTTTATATACCTAATACAAAAGCTCACAAACGCAAAATATGCAATAAATGTATTTCTAAAATACAATTACAAATTTAGACCTTTTCATATAATTCATTTAAATATTCAAATAAATTTTACATAAATGCAGCAAGTACCTTTGAATATAGCTGAACCACTACAATTAAGTCTAGATTTCGGAAATACATAGGACATACGAAATATATTCTTTGGCTTTGAAATTAAACTCAACCAGAACCAATTCCCATGGTACTTTCATTACTAGTAACCTAGAGTTTAAATTTCATCAAAATACCGGCATTATTTTTTGGTTATGGTGTTTTAAGATATATGTTTGTTAATCCTTGAACTTGTAAAGGGTTCCAGAACCCCAAACCATGGTACGATTTCGCCCATATGCAGTCCCGTCATACTTTCAATACTAGTTAACCCTTGTATACAATTGGAACGTTCTATCTTAATTTTAAGTTACTAGTTTTATTAATTTCGATGATAAGCTTTTTCACATTTGGGGGTCTAAGAGAGGTCCTGAACCACCACTCCAAATGATCCCAAATTAGGGGGGCACGGAAGAAATAGTAAAGAACACCCTGGACCAAATTTGAAGCTTCTACATTTGTTTCAAGTTACTATTTTTATTAATTTCGAAAATATGCTTGAAGGTCCTCGGAACTGAGTGCCTGGTCCCCGACCCACTAGTCCAATGGGGCCCAAATTTCAAAGACACTTACGCAATAGGAAGGGACACCGTGATACCAAATTTGGAGGTTATATCTTCATTGGTTTCGGAATTACGCTAGTTTGGCCTAAATTCGATCAAAAAGTTCTCAGTTCCGAACCCATTGTCCAATCCTCACCGTACGTAGTCACCGCCGTAGTTTCATTACCAATAACCTACAGCACAAATTTCATGAAGATAGCCTCATTAGTTGTTGAGTTATCGTGATTTTTAATATATGTTCGTTATCCCTGACACCGACTAAAAGGTCCAGAATTCGAACCCATGGGCTGATTTCGCCCTTTTACAGCCCGCGCTTTACTTATAGTACTAGTTAACCCTTGTACACAATTTAAACGGTCTATCTTAATTTTAAGTAACTATTTTTAGTAATTTTTAGTAATTTCGATTATAAGCTTTTAAAACTTGGGTGGTCTGAGAGGGGTACTGAATCACCACTCCAATTGATCCCAAATTAAGGGAACACGCAAGAGATAGTAAAGAACACCCTTGTGGCAAATTGGAAACTTCTACATTTTTTCAAGTTGTTATCTTTATTAATTTTAAAGATATGCTTTAAGGTCTTCGGAAATGTGTGGCTGGCTTCCGACCCAGTACTCCAATGGGACCCAAATTCCCAAGACACTTAGGAAATAGGAAGGGCCACCCTGATACCAAATTTAAAGGTTCTATCTTCATTGGTTTCCGAATTATGCTCGTTTGGCCTAAATTCGATCAAAAAGTTTTAGGTTCCGAACGCATGGTCCAATCCCGACCTTACGGAATCCCCGAAGTAGTTTCATTACTAGTAAGCTACAGCACAAATTTAATGAAGAAAGCGTCATTAGTTGTTGAGTTATCGTGATTTTTTATATATGTTCGTTAGCCCTTCGATCGATTAAAAGGTCCAGAATCCGAACCCATGGGCCGATTTCGCCCATATGCAATCCCCGCCGTACTTTCAGTCCTAGTAACCTACAGTCAAAATTTCATCAAGATAGCTCCATTATTTTTTGAGTTATCGTGCTTACGGACGGTCGGACAGACGGACGGACATGGCTATATCGACTCAGGCGGTCACGCTGATCACAAATAAATATACTTTTCCATATCTAGCTCGCTTCCTTTAGGTGGTTACAAACACCATACCAAAGTTAATATACCCCTTTACCTATTCTATAGGTGTAGGGTATAAAAAAAGAATTCAATAATTCAATAAATACTTTCATTTAATTACGGAGTCTTAATAATAATATTTAAATTGGCGCCCGAGCAGGAACCACTTAGTAATGTAACAGTGAGTCAAAAGTGCAATCTTACCTGAATAAAAAAAAAAGTAAAAATAAAAATTTTTTTTTATTATTAATATTATAAATTATAATATCGTAAAGAAATTGGTAAAAACCATAAAAAAAAACAATAACGAAAAAATAAAATAAAGAATAAAGCTAACTATAAACTAGACTATAAACTTTTAGTAGGTGCATATTAAAAAAAGGCAAACTTTGCAGAAACTAAGTAAGAACAAATCTTACTTAATTTGGTTTAACAACAGGAAAAGGAAAGGAGATCCCTAAGTAATCATATGACAAAAAGGAGCCGCCGTACAAGTGCAATCAGACACAAAATGTGAGGATGTTCAGATCCCGAACCCATGTTTCGATTTCGTCTATATGCAGTAACCGTCGTATTTTCTACTTACTTACTTAGGTGGCGCTACAGACCATGAAGGTCCTGGGCCTGACGTAGCGTTCCTCTCCACCTCGTTCGGTCCCGAGCAGATTCTCTCCAGTTGGAGATTTGGAGCCTTCTGATGTCTGTCGAAATCTCGTCTCTCCAACGAAGGTTTGGGCGACCTCTGCGACGTGTTCCCTCTGGCCTGGCTTCGAGTATCTTTTTAGCTGGAGCATTGTTGTCCATTCGCTCAACGTGACCTAGCCATTGCAGCCTTTTGATCTTAATTTTTTGAACTAGGTCTACGTCACCGTACAGCTGATAGATCTCGGCATTGTATCTTCTTCTCCAGGTCCCATCGTCGCAGTAAGGACCGAACACTCGACGAAGAATCTTTCGCTCGAAAGTTCCAAGTGCTTGCTCACTTGCTCTGGGCAATGTCCAGCATTCTGCTCCATATAGTAGCACTGGAAGTATGAGCGTTTTGTACAGTTGCACTTTGGAACTGCGCGAGAGGAGTTTTGAACCCAGTTGTTTTGACAAACCGAAGTAGCAGCGGTTTGCTAGGTTTATTCTTCGTCGGATCTCCACATTGATGTCATTTGCGGAGTTTACATTTGTACCTAGGTAGACAAACTCCTTAACTACCTCAAAGTTATATGTACCAACAGTGATGTTTGGACCTGCTCGATGTATTCTGGCCTCTTTATTTGTTGATAACATATACTTCGTTTTGTTCTCGTTCACTAGAAGACCCATTTTCTTTGCTTCTTCTTCAATACGGACGAAGGCTTCGATGACGGCTCGTTGTGATGTTGTTATTATGTCGACGTCGTCCGCGAAGCCTAATAGCTGAACAGATTTTCTGAAGATTGTTCCTTCGGTGTTGACACCAGAGCGGCGTATAATCTGTTCGAGCACTAAATTGAAGAAATCGCACGACAGTGCATCACCTTGACGGAAGCCGGTGCATGTACGAAAGAGTTCCGACATATTTCCTCCAATAGCAACTGCACATTTAGTGTTCTCCAATGTTACTTGGCAAAGTCGGATAAGCTTGGATGGTATGCTATATTCCGACATTGCAATGTACAGTTCCCGGCGATAGATACTGTCGTAGGCTGCCTTAAAATCGATAAAAAGATGGTGTGTATCGATTTGAAATTCATGGGTCTTCTCCAGGATTTGCCTCAATGCGAAGATTTGGTCGATGGTAGACTTACCAGGACGGAAACCACATTGGTAGTTGCCTATGATGTTATTGCAATGTGGTTTCAGTCGTTCGCATATTACGTTGGAAAGGATCTTGTACGCGACATTCAATAGAGATATTCCTCTATAGTTGGCACATGACATGGCATCGCCCTTTTTGTGAATGGGGCATATGGTGCTAATGTTCCAGTCATCGGGCATGCATTCTTCCATCCAGACTCTGGTGATGATTTGGTGCATGCTCCTAACCAAATCTTCTCCTGCTACCTTAAATAACTCAGCTGGGATTCCATCTGAACCAGCAGCTTTGTTATTTTTCAGTTTCTGAATGGCTTGATCAACTTCCATTAAGCTCGGTGGTAGTGTTTCGTCATCGTTGATCATTGTGACTGGTGCATTATTCTGGTGTTCTGTATGCCCATCATTTAACAACTGTTCGAAATGTTGTTTCCATGTCTTCAATATCTCTCGCGTATCGGTTACCAAATTTCCCATGCTGTCTTTCAGCGCGTGTGTACGTTGCTTGTAGCCAGCTGCCAACTGCTTGGCTTGTTTGTAGAACTTACGTACTTCGCCTCTGTCTCTGCATGTTTCAATGTCCACAAGACGAGATTTTTCATAAACCCTTTTTTTTCGCCTAATGGTGTACTTTTCATCTCGTCTTTTAGCTCTGTACTCCTCCTGCACCGCTCTGGTTTTCCTCTGCAGGGTCTTGCGGTATGCTACATTTTTGAGTGCTGTTTTAATTGAGCATTCTTCATCATACCAAGGGTTTCTGGTTGGTGTTGGTTCGAAACCTATGGTATTTGAAGCCACCTCCTTGATAATGTTAGAACAATGTTGCCATTGTTCATCGATGGATGGATTATTCAAAGGAGGTGCCGATTGGAGTCTAGAGCTAATTTGTTGGCTGTATTCTCTGGCTATATCAGGCGATTGTAGGCTTCTAATGTGGAATTTTTGTGCTCGTGTGTTCTGCAGCTTCCTCACATTAGATATTCGTGCTCTGAATTGTGCTGCTATTAGATAATGATCAGAGTCGATGTTAGCCCCTCTGAAGGTTCGTACATCTAGCACGGATGTTGAGTGTCGTGCGTCAATCAATAGATGGTCAATCTGATTAGATGTACGACCATCAGGGGATAGCCAGGTTATTTTGTGGATGTTCTTATGTGGAAATTTGGTGCTACTTATAACCATATTACGCGCAGCTGCAAAATTAACTAATCGGTAACCATTGTCTGTGGTGGTGTTGTGGAGACTATGATTACCAATTGTTTTTCCATGTATTGCTTCTCTACCGACTTTAGCATTAAAATCTCCGATTACAATCTTGGCATCGTGTTCGGGGCAGGCTGCGTATGTTCGCTCAAGGGTATCGTAATATTCTTCCTTATCTGCATCCTCTGCTTCGTCGGTAGGAGCATGCGCACATATTATGGAGATGTTGTAAAATCTGCCTTTGATGCGGATGGTTGCAAGTCGTTCATTGACAGGTGTAAAGTCAATGACCAACGACCTCAACCTTTCTCCCACTACAAAACCGCATTCTAATATGTGGTGCTTTTCATGGCAGCTGTAGTAAATGTCGCATTTTCGCTTTTTTAGTGTACCGGTTCCTTTCCAACGTATTTCCTGTATCGCAGTAATATCGGCTTTATACTGCGCGAGAACCTTTTCCAAATTGTTAGATGCTCCTGGGGTGTAGAGTGTTCTTACATTCCAGGAGCAAATTCTTAAATCTTTGTCCTTATAGTTGTTCCATGGTCGTTTTCCGTGTAATCTATTCGTTCCCATATCCGAGGCATTTTCGTCATTCATAACTATTTGTTGGTTTTTATGGGTAAGGTAGTTAGCCTTACGCCAACCCCCAGACTGGAGGGCCGTTGGGTTTGAAGAGTTGCTTCAGAATTTGCCATATAATGCGTTGAAGTTCTCATAACTATGTCACGAGTTCAACTGCATTATATAGCGTTTTCCTACTTCCTGAGACGCCAATGTATGTGGCCATTCAGGTTGCAACTATTCTTCCCTCCTCCTTTCTCAACCGGGCTTGGGACCGGCTACGGCGGAGTTGTTCGTATTTTCAATACTAGTTAATCCTTGTACGCAATTCGAACGTTCTATCTTAACTTTAAGTTACCAATTTTATTAATTGCCATAGTTCGATATGCACTCCCCGCCGTATTTTCAGTACTAGTTAACCCTTGTACACAATTCGAACGTTCTATCTTAATTTTTATTAATTTCGATGATAACCTTTTAAACTTTGGGAGGTCTAAGAGAGCTACTTGAACCATCACTCAAATTATAAATTAAGAAGACACCCAGGAAATAGTAAAGAACACCAAATTTGAAGTTTCTACATTAGTTTCAAGTTATAATTTTTATTAATTTCGAAGATATGATTTAAATCGAACGTACGAAATCCCCGCACATCACAAATTTCATGGAGATAGCGTCATTAATTGTTGGGTTATCCTGATTTTTTTTATATGTTCGTTAGCCCTTAGACTGATAAACGATCCAGAATCCAAACCCATGGGTCGATTTCATCCATATGCAATCCCCGCCGTACTTTCGGCACTAGTAATCTAGAGTTTAAAATTCTTCAAGATATTTCCATTAGTTTTTGAGTTATCGTGTTGACGGACGTGCATGTCGACTCAGTAGGTCACGGTGATCACAAAGATCACAAAAATTTATACTTTTCCATATCTAGCTTGCTTGTATATGTATTTATAAAATGCGATTATAAAATAACAGATTTGACACTTTTTGTACAATTCAGTAAAATTTTACACACCTGCAGCAGCAATTACTTCCCTTCAGAGTTATTAATTTTTGCAGTACTGATTTAATTTACAGATTTATAGCAATCCTATTTACTCTTCGTTGAAATAAGACCTGATCCACGTTAGTAGTATAGATGTGGGATTTCTGGATTCCGTTACGTTTGAAATATAAGCTGAAAAGCTTAAACTTAAATAAATATTTATTAAGTTAACAAAGCTCGTCCGTTAAATTTGAAATATAAGCTGAAAAGCTTAAACTTAATTTAATATTTATTTTAAAAATTTAAAGCTTGATTTTGAATTCAAAGCTAATAAAGCTCGTCCGATACGTTTGAAAATAACGCTGAAAGTTTTAAACTTAATTTAACATTTATAAGAAAAATTATAAAAATTTTTTAAAGTTTGGATTTAAATTCGAAGCTAATAAAGCTCGTTCGTTAAAATTGAGATATAAGTTGAAAAGCTTAAATTTAATTCGATATTTTTTTGAAAAATTATAAAAACTTTTTAAAGTTTGGCTTTAAATTCAAAACTAATAAAGCTCGTCCGTTACATTTGAAATATAAGTTGAAAAACTTAAACTTAATTCGATATTTTTTTGAAAAGTTATAAAAATTTTTTACAGTTTGGGTTAAATTAAAAGCTAATAAAGCTCGTCCGTTACATTTGAAAATTAAGCTGTCAACTGAAATTTTAAAGTGGAAAAGCTTAAAAAACGTTGAAATTTTTTTGTTTGAGCATTAACTTAACTAAAAAACTTTTGCAAAAAGGAAAAACATAAACGTTTTAAATTAATAATAAAAGCTGTGACTATGAAATACAAATAGACAACATGATCAAGTTTAAGTTAAATATAAACAAAAATAAAATACTTGGGCTTAAAAAGGTGTTTTTTAATATTAAATAACAGTATTGCATTTTTTACTAAAAGTTTATAAATTATTATTCATTAAATAATATCTTTTTTATTTATCCATGAATCATGAGCCAAGCCACCTAACCAAAACTTGATTTCCTTTTTTTCTTATTATTTTTTCTACAAGGTAAACATTAGGAAATTTAACAGATGTAAGTTCAGGTTCATAAAAACTGCCTTTTATTTGTTTTTGTGTGTAATCAAGTAAATTGTCATCTTTTGCAAATATACCTTTAAATTTACTTATACGAACAAAATCTCCAACTTTGTATTTTGCTTTTCGGAATTGTTTCCACATCATATTTTTTAGGGTACTATTGAAACGTTCTACAATTGATGCTTTTAGTTCTGAATATGTATGACAATGGTTAATTTTATTTTTCCTCATTAGTTTTTGAAATTTTTTGTTGAAAAATTTCGTATCTTGATCAGATTGTAAATTTTTTGGTTTTTTACCAGCGCGCTTAAAAAAATTTTTTATTGCGATTAAAACATTATCAGCGCTTTTGTTTTTAATCGGTTCAGCATACGCAAATTTTGAAAATGTATCAATAACTGTTAAAAAATATTTATATGCCTTATTAATTTTGCATAATTGATCATTTCAACCAAATCAATTTGCAAAGTATCATTTAAGCCCTTTTGAATAAACTTTCTTCGTTGAAATTTTCTTCTAGCATTTCTATGAATTTCTAACACAACTTGTAGCCTCGACATTATTCTCGTACCATTTAATTAAATTTTCCAAAGTGATTTTATAATTTTCTATTGTATGACATTCACATGTGTCCGGTCCAGAAGTAGAATTATCATATGCCCATGGACAAAGGCTAACATGAGTACCATAAATTGAAGTGTATTTATTTACTCCAGAAAAGTTTTTAATGTTTTTATATAGGTGTAATATTAGTCTTTTATGATCATCCAATAAAACGGAGGAATAAATAATTAAGAACTCCTCCACTTCCATAATTAAAAATGAATGCGCTAAAAATATGTTTGCTGCTTTTATATTATTTCTTAATTGTATTTTTAATTCAGTTTCTTATCAGACACGTACCAAAAATGATTAATTTTATTCATCCATTTACAATGATGATAGCAGGACCATCTGGATATGGGAAAACAACATTTGATTGTAATTTAATTGAAAATATTGATAGATTGATTTATCCGAAAATTGAAACAATAAAATAGTGTAACCCAGTAATTTCTGCCATTCCAAAAAATCTAGCTTTTCCTAATATAGACTTTTATACCAGTATCCCAAAAGAACTAAGTGGCAATGAAAATAAACCTACTTTAATTGTTCTAGATGACTTAATGTTAGATTCAGCAAATAAACAGGTATGTGAGCTATTTACTAAAGGTTCCCACCATCGTAATTTATCTATAATATTGTTAACACAAAACGTTTTTCATCAGGGAAAATTCTTAAGAGATATTTCATTAAATTGTAAATATTTAGTGCTTTTCGAAAACCCTCGAGACAAATCACAGATTTTTCCTTTTGCCAGACAGCTATATCCGGAAAATATAAAGAGTTTCTTGAGAGTATATAATGAATCAACATCAGAACCTCATGGCTATATTATGTTGGATTTAACACAAGACATTAATGATTTATTTCGTATTAGAACTAATATTTTTTCTAAAGAATATTGTATATGTTTCTGTGATACGAGTGATTTGAATAATAGTTGCCAAAAATATGGAACTATTGAAGAAAAACCAACATATATTACATGTACTAGGGAAGTGCAAGTAAATTTCGTAAAAATATTCTTAAATATTGTGATGATGATATTATAAAAACTATTGCTGAAATTGCAATTAATACATTAAATGGTAATAATAAAATATCACCAAATCAAAAAGCAAAATTAAAAAAACATAAAAAACAATTAAGATTTCTAGCCTGTGCTAAGAAAAGTATAAAAGCCAAAAAAAAAGTACTAGTTCAACATGATGGATTTTTACCAACTTTAATTGGACCTATATTATCTGGTGTAATAGGGAAATTGATCAGTAAGACATAATGTAGCGAATGATTGTTATGTCACCAGAAATATTTTCAAAATTAAGTAAATTATTTCAAGATGATAAAAACTTGGATTTATTAGATCAAAAAATTAAAAAAGTTTTATATGATAAAAAATTAAAACCATTGCAAAAATGGTGCTTATATCGTCAAAATCTCCTCAAATATGGAATTAACAAAAGACGCACAAAAAAATTACCAGAAAACGCTAACAATCTTACATTTGATACAGGCACTGAAACAAAATTCTTTTCCAAACGAAATGCATATACAGAAACTGAATTACTTAAATATAAGTCAACATCAGCACAGACTAATTTTGTACCATTAGTTACTGATGAAGTGTTTGAATATGATTCTAAAAAAGAGCATTCAGATATTGATATCGATTTAACACATTACGATTTAGATGATTAAAATTCATTTAAAAATTTAGCTCAAACTGAAATGTTGAAAGATGAAAAATTAATACAAAGACCATCTATAAGCTCTGGTTATCGAATGTTTGAAACACCAAGTGTTTACGTAATTACAGTTGCTGCACCATCTCCTTAAAAAAAAGAAAACACTTAGATTAGCCGGTGGTTCAATTTCCTCAACTATACTTTCACAGTTTTCTGATACAAAAAAACGAAAACTAAAACCTTTACTAAGGATTCCAAAATTAAGAACTTCATCAACACCGGAATGGACAACATATAAATAATGTAACATTTTATGTTTTAGAAGAAGTTAACAAAGATGGATGGTCAAGATGACTTCTATGTAAAATTGTTTAGTAATGATAATTTAAAATTGTTTCCAAACAACTCTTTAGGTTCATTCGAAAATAAATTGCCTATTCACTTTGATTTAAGAAACGGAAACTGGAAAGTAGGTCTTTCAGAAATTTATCTGAATGATTTTCTACAAACGGAAAAATTTAACAAAGAGAATTGTGTTCTTATTAATATCGGGGAGTGTAATGATTATGTAAGAAACATTGAAAAACCTCTTGAAAAAATCAAAGTAACCAAATCTATAGGTTACACATATTATTCATATGACGATTTGGAATTACATTTGGATGACTGGAAGTTTAATTTTTTGCCAACACTTATTAAAAATATAACTTCTAATCCAGAATTGACTCGAAACCAGGTTTTTACTGAATTTTTTAATGAAGTTTTGACATATATCTCCAATACAAAAAATTATGATGATGTTTCATTTAAAAAAATGTCAGAATCTAATCGAAAGGATTTAATTCGTATATCGCAAACTTTTGATGAAGATATCTTTTATATAAAAGTTAATTATAGTTATAATGTAAAAACATTATTAACTGAACTATTTCAACAGAAAAAAAATATAAAAAATTTTAAAACAAAATTACCCGAACTATTCAAATTAGCTGTGGCTAATAATAAGGATGAATTGAATGGAATGGTGATGATTTATTCAGATATAGTTCAATCATCTGTTTTTGGAAGTATTAAAGTACGTGCATTAAGAGCTATCAACATAGAAAATTGTAGAATACCTACAAATATTGAATTTGAAAATGTCCAATACATACCTGCAGAAAAAAATTGTTTTGAAACTGTAGCAATAAAAATTTGTAACCAATACGGTGATGGAATAAATTTTGTTTCCAGTTACTATCCAACAAAAATTGTATTACACTTTCAGAAGAGGTAGTATACAATCCTTTAGCTTCTTTAGAGGCGTCACCCTCAACTATTGAATTTGGTTCACTTGGAAACGGAGATACATATCGAGATTTATCGTCAACCTACATCAAATTTAAAATTCAAATATTAAAAAAAGATGGATCAGTTTGGAGTGCAAATGATAAGGTAGGAACTAGGGCTGATGAAAAAGCAGCCTGGCAGCCTAGTGTTGTAAATAATTTATTACATTCTTTAATTAAACAATGTAATGTAACTCTTAATGGAAAAAACATCATTCCGTCAGACTCCCTATACCATTATAAAGCATACTTAACTACTTTACTAAATTATGGGACAGATTCGAGTCAAACACATCTGGAAGCATCTGGTTCTAAATTAAGGCAAAAATTATGCAACAATTCTGCAATAGTAGAATTAATGGAAAATTACATGTAAATCTTCAACACTTCCAAAATACTATTAAATAACGTTGACATTCGAATTGCTTTGGCATTAGAAAAACAAGATTTTTTTATTTTCTTTAACGATAACGATGAAAGCTATTTAAAAATTCCTGAATCTACATTATACATGAAACATTTAACAATTAATCCTAGCATATTAATAGCACATAATACTGTTTTGGAAAAGGCTAACGAAAATTATTTTTATACGAGAAGTGAAATTAAAACATTTACAATTCCAGCTAACACATCCAATATATCTTTGGATAATATATTTATTGGGCAAATACCAAAATCTCTTGTATTTTGTATGGTTAATAATGAAAATTTTAATGGTAAAAGATCAAAAAATCCATACTATTTCGATCATCAAAATCTCACACAATTTCAATTATATGTGAATGGAGTACCTTCACCAAACTCTGAAATTGAAACAAGTTTTACATCGAATAACCATTGTAACTTTCGTGCATAGTTAACATTATTTAGTGGAACAGGTATACATCATTCTGATAAAGGGCATCAAATTTCAAAAGAACTATTTTCAAAAGGTTATACAATACTAGTATTTGATTTATCACCAGATGGTTCTGGAACTGATACATGTCAAAGTTTATTAAACCAGGGAGTTGTAAAGATTGAAGCAAGAATCAGTTTTCCATTAGCTTCAACATTAACATGCATTTTGTTTGCGGAATTTGATCCCAGTTTTGAAATTGATAAAAATTGTAACGTCTACTTAAACATATAAAAGAAAGTATAATGTACCATCTCTATTCATTTGAAAATGGCCTGTGCTCTAGTAGATTTATCGTTTTGTACGGACGAAAATAATACTAAATTTGTGAAAAATTTTGCTGTAGCTGAAATAAAAGAAAAATGTAAAACTATTGTAAAGGAATTAAAGTATAAATTTCCGACCAGAGATTTAAAAAGAACAGACATCCGGAATTACTTTTTTGGTCATATCGATAACCAAAAAACAACAAAAAGTTTAATAAAGTTACTTGGAAAATTCGATATAGTCTTAACAAATGGAAAACTTAAAGTTGAATTTATGACAACATATATAAGAGGAAATACTCGTCTAATTGATATTTTTCGTTTAAGATAACAAATAATGAATACAATTCAGATAACGAAACCACTGAAATGTAATACTGTAACACGTAAACTATTTGAAGGTGTTTTTACTCTCGATCAAATACCAAAAAAGTTTTCCAAACCTGCTATTTTAGTAATAAACACCGACACTCTGCTGAAAAAGGAACACACTGGTTAGCAATTTTTGTGCCAGTTCAAGGGTGCGCAGAGTATTTTGATTCATTTGGAAATCCACCATTCAACTGTGCAATTATAAAATTTCTTCAAAATCAAACAAAATGTTTTGTTTTTAACAATAAACGTTTACAAAGCGATCGTACATCAGTTTGCGGTCAATATTGTTGCATATATTTGTGGATGCGATGTAACGCCAAAAGTATGAAAAATTTTATTAATTTATTTAATACAATATCATCCCCACTCAAAAATGATAAAAAAATACATAGAGTGCTTCGGACAATTTTTTTAGAAAAAAAATGTGACCAAACACTATAAATATAAAATGTTTCATATAAAAGTTTTCAGTTTAAAAAAAAAATGGAGCAAGAATCAAATTCAGAAGTCGTTGAAAAACAAAAAAGTGAACCTCCACAAAATCTTTTACTAATTTATATCTATTATTTGGATAAAAAACAAACAACAAAAATACAAATTGGATTTAATGTTGAAAACTTTGCTGCATCAATAATTTTTCAACGTCATTTGTGAGATGAATTATTTGACGTGGTATGAATTTTATCAAAATCTTACAATCAATCAACCCAAATTAAATTCAAAAGGATTTTCATTAACATTTAATCATACTGGGAAAAATAAAAAAATTACATTGCAACTAGATGAGTACACCCGCCTTTTTCTTACGTTAGATTTTATACAAGCAGTGATGTTATACAACAATGGAGCTGAACTGAATATACGAGAATATGTATGCAAATATTTTGAGAGATGTATTGAAAAGAACAAACTCAAACTGGAACAAGAAGATTTTTACATACCTATGAATTTACATATAGCTCTGTGTAACTATTCCAGGCTTTTTTATGGAATACCTATGCTTTTATCAGAAAAAATGTATTTATCAACAATAAATAAAACAAACATTTTTTAAAACCAGTTATTGTCTTTTATTAAATACATATATAAATTCATACAATATTTTACAGCACATCTTTCTAAATTTTCCGTATTGCGATGGTGAGGGCAAATGGTAATGAAATTCTTTAGTTTTTGTAGTGGTGGAATTTTTTTATCTAAATTGATAACTTCTACTGAATTCGAAACAAACATATCTAAAAATATCTTTTTCTGGTGGCCTTTTACGTAAACGACATCGAATGAATTTAAATGTTTCGTCAAGATATTTTTAATTGCTACATATTCAATAAATCCATCATCCCAGTCAAGACCATTTATTTGGTTTTTATTTAATTCATTTTGTTGTTTAACTCTTCGAACGAATACGGAGCTTTAAACATAAACAGTGTCGGTACCAGTGACCCTTCAGCTACCAAAGCAAATTCTTTCAAGAAATATTGTTTATTGTTTCCAACAACAAATTGTAGATCAACTACTGCCTTTTTGCTATTCATTTGGTTCTTTACTACAAAAGAAATTCAGCCAACAACCTTTATTTATATCTGCAGATTTTCCACCAACCATGTATAGAGTGGAAAATTTTTTTCTTTTTTTTTTTTTTTTTTTTTTAATAAAAGAAAATTGTAAAATATTGTAAATATAGATATAAAAAATATAAAACAAGTTCGAATTCGCAAGGGTCCGCCCGAAATTCAGCGCGTCGCAAGAGTCCGGCCGAATTCGCAAGAGTCTGCTCAAATTCGCAAGAGATTGTCCGAATTTGCGAGAGTCTGCCCGAATTCGCAAGAGTCTGCCCGAATTCGCAAGAGTGTGGCCGAAATCGCAAGTGTCTGCCCGCACAGCAAGAGTCTGCACGAATCAGCCAGGCGCCAGAGTTCCGCCAAATTCGCCAGGGGCCACAGTTCTGGCCGAATTTGAATTAATTCTCCATCAACCGATAAATCTGAAAAGGCTTCGATTAGAGCAAACCGTGCCTCCAAAAAACTCTTAACGGTAGACCTGCGTTGTTATAAAACAATGCCAGAAAAGGAAGAGGAGGATAAAACTTAAAAATATAACCAGGGCTTTAACAAGTTTATGTAAAATATAATAAAAAACAATATTTATAATTTTAATTTGCAGTCTTTTTATTTTTTTTTCCCGGAATTAGCTCAAAAATAGGCATATTTAGTCGATCTTTATCTCATCCCAAAAATTTTAAAAAATGACTTACAGAGTTTAACTCTGCCAGCTCTTCCTTAGTTTTAACATGTTTGGCAACACGTTCCGGCACAAAGAATGTTATATTTTCTCTTGTTAAGCAGTGACAAACTTCTGCGAGCAGTACCTGTTGTCCTCTTTTTGTGCCAATGAAGAACCATTTTATAATTTTGCTGTCCCTCAGCTAAATCATCTATCTTTTTGTAAATATCCTGGTCACCTTTGGCTGCTGCGTGTAAATTATCTAAAAACGACTAGAAGTGAAAATAAAAACAATTAAAATATTGTAGAAAATTGCAAATAAAATTAATAATATTTACTTACCATTTTGTAATGGTAATTGCAGCTGACTTTTTACTTGTAATATAATGATATAAGTATGCAGTTTATTATATACAAATCAATTTGTTCACTTAGTTATTATTGTTCACTGATGATTGACAGTTTTCACTTAGTTATTATTGTTCACTTAGTTCACTGATGATTAAGAGTTTTTATACCCTACACCTATAGAATAGGTAAAAGGGTATATTAACTTTGGTATGGTGTTTGTAACCACCTAAAGGAAGCGAGCTAGATATGGAAAAGTATATATATTTGTGATAACTCAAAAAATAATGGAACTATCTTGATAAAATTTTAACTGTAGATTACTAGGACTGAAAGTACGGCGGGGATTGCATATGGGCGAAATCGGCCCATGGGTTCGGATTCTGGACCTTTTAATCGATCGAAGGGCTAACGAACATATATCTTAAAAACACCATAACTCAAAAATGAATAACGCTATTTTGATGAAATTTGAACTCTAGGTTACTAGTAATGAAAGTACCATGGGAATTGGTTCTGGTTTAGTTTGGTTAATAAGTTCGGATTCTAGAAGCTTTTGATCGATTTGAGGCCGAACGAGTATAATTTCGAAGCCAAAGAATTTATTTCCTATTTCCTATATGTCCCCCAAATTTTGAACTTAATTGTAGTGGTTCAGCTATGTTCAAAGGTACTTGCTGCATTTATGTAAAATTTATAATTAATAAAATATTCTAAAACGATGCAGCATTGTTACAATCAAGAGTTATGTTTTAAATCAAATGCAACTTTTTTTATATTATTATTGATAAAAACAATCTTGCAATAATTCTCATTTTATGATTATTGGCAGCTTAACCGACTATAATTAAAATCAAAAAGATTAATAACAGATCAAATCTTATTAATTAAATAAAAATAATTAATAAAATATTCTAATTCGATGCAACATTGATACATTCAAGAGTTATATTTTAAATCAAATGCAACTTTGTTTATATTATTGATAGAAACAAATTTGCAATAATTACCATTTTCTGATTTTTGACAGCTTAATAACTTAACCGACTATAAATAAAATTAAAAAGTTTAATAACAGATCAAATCTTATAAATTAAATAAAAATAATTAATAAAATATTCTAATACGATGCAATATTGTTACAATCAAGAGTTGTGCTTTAAATCAAATGCAAATTTGTTTATATTATTATTGATATTGATATGAATTTCCTAAAAAATTATAACAAAGTTGCATTTCATTGTTACACTCAACTTTTAATACGAACTAGAAAAAGAAGAATTAATAAATGTTTTTTTTTATATATAAGCAGCTAATACAAATAATAATTCTTCCGCTATAATAAACGTAAGCAGTTCTCTGTTAAGTTGTTAGAGCTAAAAAAAAAAAAACAAAAAAGGGAATCTAGCATTTGTAATAAGTGCAATGTAAAAGTTTCAAATCGTAATGGACATGTACGTTCATTTCTGCATAGACAAAATGCAGCAAAAGAACTTGCCGACAACGTCAAATTAATAGAAACAACTTTTAAGGGACGAATAAAAACATTTTTTTTCGAAAACAAAGATGAATAGCCTATAAATCCCTTAGAGTCTCTTTTAATTAAATATTCCAACAATAACAAAATACACACTATTGGAAGATTGTTTGTTGGAACATGAGCGTTTTAAGATAAACGCTGAATTTTTTTCCGGGTACATAAAAATGAATGGAAATGAAAATGATGTGCAAATATCTATCAAATCGTTTCATACACCGATGGTTTCTGTGTTGAGTATTGAAGATTTACAAAATGCATTAGAGAATATCATTCTAAAAATACAGGAACGTGCAGAAGATTTTGAAGAGAAAGATAATGGCTGGGTACTATTAAAAATAATTGAATTAGAAATAAACGTTAATGAATATCAACCTCTTAGAGGATCAGGTTATATTAAGCTTCCTCGAGAGATAGAAAATAAAAATGCTTTGTAGTATATATTGACCGTTCATAAAATTATTTCCATAATTGTTAATAACTAAAAATAAAAATTCTTTTAATATAAATTTTAATAAATGCTGACATAACATTTTGGTTAGGTCAAAACATTTCTAAGTGCTAACATCTGTTTACAAATATTTGTATGATAGCAAGTGCATTGCATTGTATTTTACAAATATCATAATTTTATTTTTTTTTTTTGGATCAAATTACATTTTTGTTATTTGTTTGAAAATGTAATGTTAATGAATGATAATGATTCATATAATTTTTAGTTGATATTTTTGGTTAATGATCTTTATGTAATAATGAACTAGGTCAGTAAATATTATATTTAACCAAAATAAAAATTCTTTGTAACTAAGTAATAAATTTTAATAATTTATTGCTCTAGATTATATTTGTATGGATTTGAAGAAATCCAAAATAGTATATAAGGATTGATATTTTAAATTAAAAATCAGAGTTAATCCATCTCCAAACATAAAATAATATTTTTTTATTTAATAATTATATTTTTATCCCTGCAGTCTATATGCTATAATAATAATAATAACTTATAAAATAATATAATAATAAATATATATATATATATATATATATATATATATATATATATATATATATTATTCTTGCTATTTTTATATTGGCATGTTTAATATATTATAATAAAATGTAAAGTAAATAGGCAGTTTTTGCCTGCGGAGGAGCAAAGTCTTTTTGCTGTAATTAAATAAATAAAGGAACACATTGCATCAGTCAAATTACTTGCCTGATCAGTGTGTGTTAGGAAAAGACATTTGACATCATAATTATACGGACGAAATTTATTACAGCTTGCATAAATATTAAAAATTCAGATATTTACTGCTTTTCTTAAATCAGCATTTCAGTCACCAAAAAATTATATCTCACTACCTCGATCGTATAAAATAAAAAACATTAATTCACTATTTGAGGACAAAAATCCAAAAATAAGCATTAACGTTTCTGGAGTTGAAAAGAATAAATTAATAGGACCGTATTATTTATCAAAAGATGAAAAAGGACATCATGTCAATCTAATTCTGCTCGAACAAAATTAAAAAGCGCATTATGTTTATATAAAAAGTTAACCAAAGTTACTTCACACTAATTTAACTAAATATAAATCAAAAATTTATATATACAACAGCTGTTTACAACATTTCCATCACCCAACACAGCTTCAAATTCATAAAAAGCAATGTAATAATGTAATAACAATTTTACCAACTGAGACTGAAAAAAGTTTAAAATTTGAAAACCATAACCAGCAAATGGAATCGCCTTTTGTGATATATGCAGATAGTGAGAATATATTAAAACCGATTTCAACATTTCAGCCAAGTACAGAAAACTCATTTACAACAAATATTCAAGAACACGTCCCTGCAGCCTTTTCATATTTTATAAAATGTTCATTTGATGATTCTCTAAATAAGTATGTAGAGTGCATTGGACCAACTTGTGCCGACGACTTTGTTAAAAGGTTAGTTCTTAAATTTGATGTGTTTATCTTTATTTCTAATTTTGCATTTCTTACAGATTAACAAAAGATTGTACAACTCTTTACTCAACGTATTTTAAAAATCCAAAACCGATGACCAAAATGACTTTAGATGAAGAACTTAGGCAGCTAACGGAATTTACATGTCACATTTGCAGTAAGTTTTTAGACTTTACTAATCGAGTAAGGGACCATTGTCATTTTAGTGGTCAATATAGAGGTCCTGCAAATTTTAGTTGTAATATTTTATATAGAAAACCTTTATATTTTTTCATAATTTCCTGTATTTTTTCATAATTTCTCAACATATGATTGCCATCTCTTATTTAAGTCATTAAACATAGTACCAGGTAACATATCGATCATTCCTTTGAATAAGAAAAAATACATATCGTTAACGAAAAAAATTATAGTACCTGAAGAAAAATTATAAACTATACTTTTGATATTAGATTTTTAGATAGTTTTCGTTTTATGGCCGCTAGTTTTTCCATATGATTATTTGAACAGCTGGGAAAAACAAGAAGAAGAAAATTTAACCCCGCAAACGGAGTTCTATAATAAAATTAAGAACTCTCACTGTTTGATAGAAGATTATAATCATGCAATTACCGTATGGAATTTTTTTAATTGTCAAAATTTATTAGATTATTTAAAATTGTATTTAAAAACAGATGTTTAATATTAGCCGACGTTTTTGAAAATTTCAGAAAAATATGTAGAAATGTTTATAATTTAGAGCCTGCAAATTTTTACACTGCTCCAGGCCTCTCTTGGCAAGCAATGCTTAAATTACACAGAAATAGAGTTAGAATTATTTACAGATATAAACATGTACAATTTTATAAAATCAGGAATACGTGGAGGTATCAGTCAATGTTTTTTGCGTCATTCTGTACCCAATATTAAATATATGAAAGAAAAATTCAATACAAATCATACATCCAATTATGTAATTTATCAAGACGCAAATAATTTGTACGGTTGGGCTATGTCCCAAGCCATACCATATAAAGATTTTGAGTGGGTTAATAACTCAATAAATGTTTTAGAAATATCTGATAATTCGAATGTTGGTTATATATTAGAAGTATATTTAGATTATCCACAGAATCTTCACGACCTCCACAATGATTTACCTTTTTGCCCTGAAAATAGTATTCCTCCAACACGAAAAGCAAAAAAATTGTTAACTAATTTAAATAACAAGAGACAGTATACAATAATACATTATAGAAATATCAAGCAATGCCTTGAAAATGGGTTAGTTTTAAAAAAAATACAGAGAGTTTTGAAATTAAACAGAGTGGTTGGTTAATGAAATATATTAATTTAAATACTGAATATAGAGAAAAAGCTAAAAATACCTCTGAAAAAAACTTTTTTAAATTAATGAATAATTCCGTGTTTGGTAAAACAATGTAAAACGTTGATAATAGAAAAATAATTAAAATAGCTAATTCATGGGAAAGCAAAGGAAGACATTTAGGAGCTAGAATTTTAATGTATAATTTTCACTACAATTATATGAAACCAAAGTTTCAAAATAATTTAACCCTTAATTATATAGAGACAGATAGTTTTATAAATACAATAACAACGGAAGATTTTTATAGTGACATAAAAACAGATTTGATTTAACACTTTGATACGTCAGATTATGCAAAAGATAACCCATATAACTTTCCTCAGCTAAGTATTAAGAAAGTATTAGGTCTATTTAAAGATGAAATGGGTGGAAAAATAATTACGGAATTTATAGGTTTAAGATCAAAAATTTATTTTCTTCAAACTTTAGAAAATGAAAGCATTAAAAAAGCAAAAGAGGTTAAAAAATATGTTGTTAATGACTTAAATATAGAGGATTATAAAAGTTCTTTATTTCATAATTTGATTATTTATAAAAATATGAAAGTTTTCAGATCGAAATTACATACTTTTTATACGCAGAATCATAACAAAATAGCTTTCTTTCTTTATTTCATAATTTGATTATAGATAGAAATACGAAAGTTTTCAGATCGAAATTACATACTTTTTATACGCAGAATCATAACAAAATAGCTTTAAGTAGTTCAGATGAAAAATGATATATATTAAGTGACAATGTAAATACTTATGCTTGGGGACATTATGCTTTAAAGGAAATGTAATGTAAATAATATTATTTTTTGAAAAATGTTTTTGATATTACACTTAAGATTGTTAAATTATTTTTATATGTAATTATTCCTAACTAACTGTGTATATATTAATTTCAAAGAAAACAAACTCCAATAATTTTGTATTTAAACAAACCAAACCAAAAGTTTACAACTAAATAAAAAATTTACTTTAAACTTGAACTTGATCACGTTTTTAATTTGTTTTTCATGATCACAGCTTTTATTATTAACATAATTTCAAACGTTTATTTGTTTCATTTTTTCAAAAGTCTTTTAGTTAAGTTAATGCTCAAACAAAAACGATTTCATCGTTTTTTAAACTTTTAACTTTAAAATTTCAGGTCAAAGCTTTGTATTTCAAACGTAACGGACGAGCTTTATTAGCTTAATAAATATTTATTTAAGTTTAAGATTTTCAGCTTATATTTCAAACGTAGCGGACGAGCTTTATTAGCTTTGTATTTAGAGCTTTAGAGCTTTTTATCCAGAAACCCCATATCTATACTACTCACGTTACAGGAATTGGAAAGATTAATTTCAGATTAAAATATTGGGATTAGAATTGGTTAATTCTCATCTTTTATAGTTATGATATGGAAATTTGAGCATTTCTGTTATAAATAAATAATAATTATAATTCTCCTGTTATCTGTGTCGCGAATTTTCATTAAACTCAGAAGTATTCGAAAAAAATATTAATTTGTGATAATACATATGTCCCAAACCATCAAATTATATAACCTATGTTTATATAATTTGATGGTGTTTAGTGCTAACTAAAAACGTTAATGCTTTGATTAGTTTTTTGTCAGAAAATTTAGTAATTAAAATTTTTAAAAAGTGAAAATAATAAAAATTCCCAGTATATGTACCTTTTAGAAAAGCTTATAAATGCAAAATCTGCTATAAATGCATTTCTAAAATACAATGACAAATTTAGAACTTTTCATATAATTCATTTAAATATAAAAATTAGCTTTACATACATGCAGCAAGTACCTTTGAGCACAATTTAAGTATCGTACGCAATTTCTTAATTATATATTATCTATGGTTATAATTCAATTAAATATCTAATACAATAAAAATTAAAAAAAAGAAACCTTTATTCATTTATTAAGGAATTAGTTCAGTTTTTTATTTATCAAATATAACACACAATACGTTTTATATTAAAATATAATTACCTTCTTAGCTTTAAAAAAAAAAATATTCAATTAAAAAATTTGGAAAAAACACTCGTGTTCCAAATTTCCAGTTTTTTATCGTTATTAATTTTGAAAATATTCTTGCCAAATTTTTGTAAGAGTGTGGGAAGCAGCTGAACCACGACTCCAATTAATCCATTATGTTAGGAAGGCAATGGAAACAAAGCAGAACACTCGTGTATCAAATTTAAAGTTTCAATGTTTATTTGTTTTGAAAATATGCTTTAAGGTCTTGGGAGTGGTGGCGTTGGTACTCGTATTGCTACTTCAATTTGTCGCGCATTTCAAGGACACAAAAAAAATAAGAACGCGGTACGTTCATTACAAGAAAACCAGAATTTACATTTCATCCAAAGTGCGTCATCAGTTTTTGAGTTATCGTAATTTTTGATGCATGTTCTTCAGCCCTTAGACCCATAAAAAGGTCCAGAATCCGAACATATGCAATCCCCGCCGTATTTTCAGTATTAGTAACGTACAGTTAAAATTTCATCATGATAGCTGCTTTAGTTTTTAAGTTGTCGCATTTTTCGGATATATGCTCCTTAGCCCTTGAAACCATCAAAAGTTCCACAACCCGAAGCCATGGTCCAATTTCGCCAATATAAAGTCCCTACCGTACTTTCATTACTGGTTAACCCTTGTAAAAAAATGCAATGTTCTATGTTTATTATTTGATGATAAGATTTTAAATCTGGATGGTCCAAGAGAGGGACCTGAATCATTACTCCAATTGAGCATAAATTGAGATCTCTCTCGGTGCTACAAAATCCCCGCCGTAATTTCATTACTAGTAACCTACTGTACAAATTTGATCAAAATAGCGTCATTAGTTGTTGAGCTATCGTGATTTTCGATATATGTTATTTAGCCCTTAGACCGGTCAAAAGGTCCAGATTCTGGACCTATGGGGCGATCTCGCCCTTATATAGTCTCCGCCGTACTTTCGGACGAACTAACAGACGGACAGAAATTGCAAATCGATATAGTTTTGCATATCTAGCTGGACTCCTTTCGTGGGAACAAACAAAATACCATAGCTAATATACACTTTTAACGGTAGACCGCAGGGTATAAAAATAGTTATACTGAGCACAACTGATCAACATTGGTGTTGATGATGCTAATTGCATTGAAATGCATTCTGTTAAATTAAAAGGATATTGAAAAATAAAATAAATAAATAATAAATATGATATTTTTATTAAAAGGATTATTAAATTTTTTAATGAAATTATTGTGAAAATTTATGAAAGAAGTGGACCATTCTGTAATTTTTTTCCAATTCAGAGGCGTTTTAAACGGTTCTCATGCAGTATGCATTGCCTGTTTTTTTTTCTAATTACAGTAAGAATACTATAACATTTTGACGTGCCTTTTAAATTTTCAGAAATTTTGAGAATTCTCTTAATACTTTTTTTTCCATGAACCGAATTCTCCTTTTTCCCCTGGAAAATCTTTCTAACTCTTTATAATTGGGCATTTTATCCATAACGGATAAGTTCACATCATCTTCTGAAATTATAGTTTCATAAATATCAGCAGGTTCTTGTTTTATCCCAGGACCCTGAGATTTAAAGAAATTTTTTATTCAGTCTGAAAAATTTTCGAAATGGTTTTTTTAAAAGATTCTTTTGGTATATTATAATTAGATCACTATTAGAACCCGTTTCTGCAATTGGGTTTATTTGATTTGCATTTAATAAAAACGGTTTAAGTATTAATACTTATTCATAACTAATTTTTTATTTTTCCCTTTCACTAAAAAAAATTCAAAATCTTATAACTACACTCAATTCAGTATAAGTCGATTAACAATATTTTATTTTTAATCAATTAAAATTTTTATTTCATTAAAAGATTAATATTGATATTTAATTATTAAATTTTGGTTTAAATTAAAACAAAATTATTAGTTGTAAGGTTGTTTTTTATCATTATTTCTCCTTAACCAGACCAGAAACTGAAAAGAAACTGAAATTAAAATATTTAATTTATGTAAAAATAATAATACAATTTCGAAGAGATAATTAATAATGAGAGGAAAAGAAATTTAGCTTATACTGGCAGTTAATTTTGAAATGAATTACAATAACATTCAAGTTCAAATATTATATATATTATATTTTTTCCTTAATTTAGTTTAAAAAGTTAATTCTATTAATACTTATTATTATACCTTTTTCCTTTTGAAACAAAATTTTTAATTACTTATAATTATTGTTTCTTTATTTTTATTTATTCTATATATATATATTTTTTTTTTTAACTGAATCGATATATGACTTACAAAAAGTTGAAGTGCAGTATTGCATAATACCAATTTATTTAATTTTCTTTAAAGTAAATGATCATTTAATTTTCAAGTTAGCATATGATGTATATTTTTTATTATAATTATTTGTTTTTTTCAATTTTCCTTCAGGTTTATTAAATATAATTTTTTTTTTGTATGTTTAATTTTTGTCATAAAAATGTCTTCTTTAAAATGAATTAAAACTTAATGTGAAATTCAAATACTTTTCTCCATACTTTGAAAACTTTGTGTGGATACTTTATTTTGAATTTAAATTTTACTTCTGATATCAGTTTAATTTTAAACTAGGGACCTCCATTCAATCAGTTGCCTTGAAATAATTTAATTTTTTTGATTATTCTTATATATTTTTTTTTTTGTTTATCTCTTATTAGCAATTAAATATCAATTTTTTTATTTAAAAATTTTCAATGCTTACTCTAAAGCCAAAATTAGTTTGTGAAAATATTAATATCCCAATTATAAAAAATTAGAAAAACATGCTTCATAAAATTCTTTGCTTTTCCAAAAAATATTTATTTAAATATATTTTTTTACTTTGTTTTATGGATAACTTAAGCCTAAGCCAGCCTCGCCTTAGATAACGACGAATAGGCTTGAGTCTCAATATCACATAAAACAAAATATTTCTTTAAATTTTTTCCATTTTTAAAACAATATATTTCCTTTTTTTATATCCTACACCTATAGAATAGGTAAAAGGGTATATTAACTTTGGTATGGTGTTTGTAACCACCTAAAGGAAGTGAGCTAGATATGGAAAAGTATATATATTTGTGATCAGCGTGACCTCCTGAGTCGATATAGCCATGTCCGTCCGTCCGCCCGTAGGCACGATAACTCAAAAAATAATGGAGCTATCTTGATGAAATTTTAACTGTAGGTTACTAGGACTGAAAGTACGGCGGGGATTGCATATGGGCGAAATCGGCCCATGGGTTCGGATTCTGGACCTTTTAATCGATCGGGGCTAACGAACATATATAAAAAATCACGATAACTCAACAACTAATGACGCCATCTTCATCAAATTTGTGCTGTAGGTTACTAGTAATGAAACTTCTGTGGGTATTGCGTAAGTTCGGGATTGGACCATGAGTTCGGAACCTAGAACTTTTTGATCGAATTTAGGCCAAACGAGCATATTTCCGAAACTAATGAAGATAGAACCTCCAAATTTGGTATCAGGGTGTCCCTTCCTATTTCCTAAGTGTCTTTGAAATTTGGGCCCCATTGGAATTGGGGGTCGGGGACATTTCCGAAAAACTTCAAGCATATCTTTAAAATTAATAAAGATAGCAACTTGAAAAAATGTAGAAGCTTCAAATTTGGTGTTCTTTACTCCTCTTGAGTGGTGGTTCAGTACCCCTCTTAGACCTCCCAAGTTTTAAAAATTTATACTCGAAATTACTAAAAATAGTAACTTAAAATTAAGATAGAACGTTCAAATTTTGTACAAGGGTTAACTAGTACTTAAAGAACAGCGCGGACTGTATAAAACCGAAATCAGCCCAAGGGTTCGGATTCTGGACCTTTTAACCGGTTTCAGGGCTAACGAACATATGTAAAAAATCACGATAACTCAACAACTAATGACGCTATCTTCATGAAATTTGTGCTGTAGGTTTTTGGTAATGAAACTACGGCGGCAATTGCGCACGGTGAGGTTTGGATAATGGGTTCGGAACTTAGAACTTTTTGATCGAATTTAGGTCAAACTAGCATAATTCCGTAACCAATGAAGATAGAACCTCCAAATTTGGTATCAGAGTGTCGCTTTCGATTTACTTAGTCTCCTTGAAGTTTGAGCCCAATTGGAGTAGTGGGTGGGGACCAGCCACTCAGTTCCGAGGACCTTAAAGCAATTTTTCGAAATTAATAAAGATAATAACTTGAAACAAAAGTAGAAGCTTCAAATTTGGCACATGGGTGTTCTTTACTATTTCCTGCGTGTCCCTGTAATTTTGGATCAATTGGAGTGGTGGTTCAGTACCTCTCTTAGACCCACCAATGTGTAAAAGCTTATCACCGAAATTAATAAAACTAGTAACTTAAAATTAAGATAACACGTTCCAATTGTGTACAAGAGTTAACTAGTATTGAAAGTATGACGGGGACTGCATATGAAACGGGGACTGAAACCCTTGAAAAGCTCAAGGGCTAACAAACATATATCTTAAAACACCATAACTCAAAAAATAATGCCGCTATTTTGATGAAATTTAAACTCTAGGTTACTAGTTATGAAAGTACCATGTGAACTGGTCCTGGTCGAGTTTAATTTCGAAGCCAAAGAATATATTTCCTATTTCCTATGTGTCCCCGAAATTTTGACTTAATTGTAGTGGTTCAGCTATGTTCAAAGGTACTTGCTGCATTTATGTAAAATTTATTTTTATATTTAAATGAGTTATATGAAAAGGTCTAAATATGTATATGTATTTTAGAAATACATTTATTGCATATTTTGCGCTTATAAGCTTTTCTAATAGGTACATAAACAAGCCATTTAAAATAATTGCAATTTTGAAAAATTTTAATTATTAGATATATTAGCTTTTTATCACAAAATTTAATAATTCAAATTTTTTCATTTAGTAATTAAATTGGAATAAATATATTTTCATTTGTTTCAAGTTTTTTTGTTTTAATATTTTTAAATAGATAAATTATTAAGAATTTGTAATATTTTTTAATAGATAGTGTAATTAGAAAATGTTTTTAGTATTGTAAAGTTAATTTGGTTAGCTATGTCTTACGATCAAATTAATAACAGCTCTTATGGTGCTAAAACGACTTATGGACATGTCCTTAAATTTGAACCAAATAGGTGTAGGGTATTTCTAAGTCGGTTGCACCGACTGACTGTTTCTTTACTCGTTTTATTTTTGTTTTTGTTTTCTTTGACCTTTAATTTTTTTTTTCAAAATGTATTTATGGTAACTTCGCTATGCCCGTTAAATGTGGACATATAACGAGTTTCCTTAGGAATTTTTTCCTTGTTAATTTGTTGGTTTTGTTGGTTATTTTGATTATTTTGATTTTGTGCTGCTTGGTGTTGATATTGTTGTATAATTGTAGTTAGTCTTTCGACTTGTTGTGTTTGTATTAACAGATGTTCTTGAAGTTGTTTCATTGAGAATTTGTGTTTTTGTTGAGCCATGTTGTTCATATTATCAAATTTTTTAAATTTGCTGTTTTTTTTATATTTTTCTACTTTAGTGTTCTTAATTTTTTTTTTTTTTTATTTTTATTGCCTTTCCGGACTGACCGTAAGAAAGTAAATTATGAACTAAAGTTTTTTTTTTTATATTTAATTTTATTAAAAATAATTTTTATTTTTAATTAAATTTTTAGAATTCATATCACTGGATTGCACTTTTTTTTTAATTTTGTACAATCCTACCGATTGCGCCACTTTAATAAACGATTTTTGTTTATGTTAAAAAAAATTAAATAAAAAAAACAGTTGTTAGTTTTACAAAACAAACACCTTTATTATATTTTCTATTCACAAATACAATGTTTTGATCTGATTGATCTGGCTGATTTTACATGACTGAATTTTATATTATATTCTTATAATTAATTAAGGTAAATTGCTTAAAGTAGCAACCTAACCCACAAGCAGCAGGCATTGGTACATAAGTGTCTTAGGATAATCTGCCGCATATTCTGGTCGAACACTATATCCATCGAAGGCCTCTGGATACTAACAGGCGAAGAACCGATAGGCAAACAAATCAGGCGTAAGAAATGGAGGTGGATAGGCCACGTCGTCGAAAGCCTAGTGAAAATATAACACGTATGGCATTAGAGTGGAACCCGCAAGGGACTAGAAGACGCGGCCGTTCCAACATCACATGGCGCAGGACAATTTACAAAGAAATTGCTAAATGTAACATCTCCTGGGATGACATTTAAATATCAGTGCGGTATCGCGTGAGATGGAGGTGTCAAGTGGAAGTCCTATGCTCCTAAGAGAAGTAAGGAAAAAAAAAATTAGATTCACATTTCTCGACAAATTCTTCATCTAGAACTCAAACATAATATGTGCCACATTTCCAATTATTCCAAATGCAGCTCTGTTCTTTTTGAGAGGCTTCTCATTTTGATGATAAATTAAAATACTACCGTTTTCCAACTCTTCTAAATAGTGCTGCAACTGCACAATAACCGACTTGCAATGATCTTCGAGTTCAACGTCAGCTGAAAGTTTGCTACATAATTATAGATTTTATTAACATGCACTTTTGTAATTGTAAAGAAAAAACAAAAAATAATTGTTAATATGCTCTGACATGTTAATTTGTAAGTAGATGATTTAATTTTATTATTGTTGCTGTTTTTGTGGTGATACGTATGCTTTCTTTTGACGGATGAATGACATTTTTCGTCTTCATTAACAAGGGATACTATTATTATTAGTATTATTAAGCGCTTCTGTATTTCTATAGTTGAAATGATCGTTATTGTCTATAATTAGCAACAGCAATAGCTTAGTTATAGGTTGGTTTAAGACTGAAGTTTTTACGACTTTTTCAAAATTTCTGCCATCTAGTTAATAAATGAGGATTCTCATTTACCAAATTTTCCTCAAGAACTGTTAATAATGTATGTACTAAACACAATTAAACACAACATACAAAATTTTAAAAATTTATTAAAAATTAAAATATATTAAAAATTTTAAATTAAAATATAAAAAAAAAAAGATCAGAAATAATAAAACATTAAAATGGTAAAGCAGTATGAAAAATGTAAAAAATCTTTATCTGCTAAATAAAAGGCACTTAAATGCAAGGTTTGCCAGAAATTATTTCATATAAAGTGTGCGTCAATTTCGGATGATACTTATGATATGATATAAACTGGGAACATATTCTGGAAGTGTTCTTGCTGTCCGACAGAACTAAATAATTTCCTTGCGGCCCTTGAAGAAGTCGATAAAACAGAGGAGGATGATTTGTCTGCGTTTGATTTAATCGATTGTACAATCGACAAAATGGCACAATATCTGAAACTCATTGTGTCAATACATAGTAATTCTTTGAGTTTTGTGTCCAATAAATTTGATATTGCTCTTAAAGAAAATTTAATTTTAAAAAAACGAGATAAGGATTTGTCCAAAAGGGTTGACAGCATGGACGAATACAAAAGATCTTTGGAGCGTAAAGTAAATGAATTAGAGGCAACTATGTATGAACAAAACAAACAAAAAAGAAAATGCAATATTGTAGTAGCTGGCCTACCATCGGGCCTGAAAAATTCACAATTTTGCACAGTATTCCAGCAATTAAATATAAATATACCTGCTGCAAATTCATTCACCATAACGCCATTACAATAAAAAAAAAAAGAAGTCACATCAGAAAGCCTATACATTGTAACATTAGGTTCAGAGGAAACTAAAAATGAGATACTTAGAAAGAAAACAAGTAAAGAAGCAGTCAGTCGGTGCAATCGACTTAGAAATACCCTACACCTATTTGGTTCAAATTTAATGGGAAGTTCATAAGTAATTTTAAAATCATAAAAGCTTTTACTAGTTTAAACGTAAGACATGGATAACCAAATTTACTTTATAATACTAAAAACATTTACTAATTATTTTATCAATTCAAAAATATTAGCAATTCTTAATAATTTATCTATTTAAAAATATTAAACAACAAATATAGTTGAGATAAATGGATTCGTAAAATACAATTATAAAATTACATATTTAAAACTTTTATCCAATTCAATGAAATTTTACACACATGCAGCTATTAAATGATTTTTAGCTGTAATGCATTTACTGTTGAATGGCAGTGACCCATGGTTATTCTTTTATTTTACTTATTTATTAATGTACTATATAATTAATCTCAAAGTTATTCGAAAGAAATATTAATTTGTAATAATATAAATATAAAAGTTTATATAATTTCATGGTTTTTAAAGTTAGCTTTCATTAGCTTTTTATCACATAATTTAATAATCAAAATATGCAATAAATGTATTTCTTAAATACAATGATAAATTTAGAACTGTTCACATAATTAATTTTAATACAAAAATAAATTTTACAACTTAAGTATCGCACACAATTTCTTAATTATATATTACCTATGGTAATAATTCAATAAAATATAGATAAGATATAATAAAAATTAAAAACAAAAAAAATTTCATCGTTCATTAAAAAAATATTTAGTGTTTAATATTTAGTAAAGCTCTTAGCCTTTTAAAAATATAAAAGTATTAAATAAGAACGGAAAAAGGAAATAGTGTATCAAATTTGATATTATTATATTTATTAATTTCGAATATATTATGCGTTAAGGTATAAGAAGTAGTGGGTGTGGTACGCAAACCGCTGTTCCAATTCATCCAAAATTTCACGTGCACAAAGCAAATAAGAAGAAACACATGTGCCCCAAATATAGTGTTCTATCTTCTTTGGTTTCGAAATTATACTAGTTTGACTTCAATTCGATCAAAAGCTTTTAGAATCCGAATCCGATTCCAACTTCATTAGAATAGCGTAATAACTTTCTGAGTTTTGGTGTTTTTAAGATACACGTTTGTTAGCTTTTGAGCTTTTCAAAGGTTCCAGAACCTAAAACAATGGTAAGATTTCGCCCAAGTGCAATCCCAGTCACGCTTTCAATACTAGTTAACCCTTGTACACATTTGGAACATTCTATATTCATTTTAAGTTACTATTTTTATTAATTTCGATGATAAGCCTTCCAACCTTTAGAGCTCTAAGAGCGTTACCTGAACCACCACCCCAATTGATCATACATTAAGGGAACACGTAGGAAATAGTAAAAAACAGTCTTGTGCTAAATTTGAAGCTTCTGTCTTAATTTAATACGGAACGTTCTATCTTAATTTAAAGCTATTTTTTTTAATAATTTCAATGATATGCTTTAAGGTCTTCAGAACTGTGTGGATGGTCCCCGACCCACTACTTCAATTGGTCCTAAATTTCCAGGACTCTAAGGAAGAGGCACTCTGATACCAAATTTGAAAGTTTTATCTTAATTGATTTCGGAATTATTCTTGTTTAGCCTCAAATCGTTCAAAAGCTTCTACAATCGGAACTCATTGTTCGCACTCGGCCAGAACCAATTCCCATGGTACTTTCATAACTAGTATCCTAGAGCTTAAATTTCATCAATATAGCGGCATTATTTTTTGAGTTATGGTGTTTTTAAGACTTATGTCTTTTAGTCCTTGAACCTTTCAAAGGTTCAAGAGCCCGAAACCATGGTAGGATTCCCCGTCATACTTTCAATACTAGTTAACCCTTGTTAACTAATTTTAAGTTTCCATTTTTATGTATCGATGATAAGCTTTTAAACCTTGGGTGTCTAAGAGGGATACAGAACCACCATTCCGATTAATCCAAAATTTGGGGGCCGCGCAGGAAATAGTACAGAACACCCATGTGCCTAATTTAAGGCTTCTACATTTGTTTGAAGTTACTATCTTTATTAATTTCGAAAATATGCGTTAAGGTCTTCGGAACTGTGTGGCTAGTCCCCGATCCACTACTCTAATTGGTCCCAAATTTCAATGACACCAATGAAATAGAAAGAGACACCCTGATACCAAATTTGGAGATTCTATCATCATTGGTTTCGGAATTATGCTCGTTTGGCTTAAATTCGATCAAAAAGTTCTAAGTTCCGAACTCATTGTCCAAACCTCACCGTACGCAATTCCAGTCGTAGTTTCATTACCAATACACTACAGCACAAAATTTATGGAGATAGCGAAATTAGTTGTTGAGTTATCGTGATTTTTTATTTATGTTCGTTCGCCCTTAGATCGTTTAAAAGGTTCAGAATCCGAACCCATGGGCTGATTTCGCCCACATGAAGTCCGCGTTGTACTTTAAATACTAGTTAAAAAATATTGACAGCCTGTTATTAGCCTTAAACAACGAAAACATATCACAGAATTGATTTGTTATTTTATAAAACGTCAAAACTTGGAACTGCTCTTTTTGTATTTCAAAACATTCAAACAATCAAAGCCATTGTTAACTTTATTTCAGTTAAAAAATAAAAAGATAAATTATTTTTTATTCGCAACTGTCAAGTTTATGTATATACAGCATTTCCAAAATTTTAAGTTTTATAAAATGACTAATAAATTATATGATGATATGTTTTTATTGTGTAAGACTAAACTCGTACCAAATGCAAGTAAATTTAGGGTAGGTAGAAACATTTATTATATTGAATATTGAATATAGCCATCAAACAAATAAAACAAAAACAAATTTCTATTCTCCTCTGTTCTATATTCTTTTTTACTTCTAAATTTTGTTTTAGTAGTTTAGAAATAGTTTTAATTTTTTTTTTTTATTCATATAGGGGAAATAAATTTTAAAATATAAGTATTGCCATAATTATTTTTTGTGTGAAAGATATTTATAACAATTTTGTTGTGCAATATTTTTATACCCGTATGACAATATAGTCAAAGGGTATAGACTAAAGTGTATGGATCGGATCAGAATCGAAAAACAAATCGATTTAGCTATGTATGTCTGTCCGTCACCACGATAACTCAAAAATTAAAGAAGCAATGTTTTTGAAATTTTCGCAAATTCGTTTTTTTGCAATAGCCGTCATCGCTATTTAAATCCAGCCATTTTGGTCCATGGGTTCAGGTAGCTGCCATACAACTTCTTTTTTTATATGAGTATTACTCTGTACCTATTACAGCTGCATGTCTGAAATATTGCTAAAAGTAGTTTAGTTTTATAGCTAAAGTTTTTGCAAAATTTGGTTGGTCTACTGCAGTGGGTTCGAGTAGCTGCCATACAACTTCTTATTTGATATGAGCATTACTCTCCTCCTAATGAAACTGAATGTCTGAAATTTTGCTAAATATATTTTAGTGTAATGGCCAAAGTTTCTGCAAAATTTGATTGGTCTACTGCAGAAGGTTCGAGTAGCTGCCATACAACTCCTTCTTTTATATGTGTATTCCACTACACTTAATAAAGCTGAATGTTTGAAATTTTGTTAAAAGTAATTAACCGGATGATATAATGTATATGTTACCGTCATACGGGTATACCAGAGTTGACATAGTCTACTCTACTACACTCTTCCTCGTTTTATATTGTTTTAATTTTTTATTAGAAAAAAATAATCAAACACATACCTCAATACTCATATGTTTGTACATAATATTATTTTATATTGTTTTCATTTGTTTATTTAAAAAAAATAATCATTTACATACCTCCATACTCAAATGTTTGTATGTAATATTATTTTATATTGTTTTAATTTTTTTATTTGAAAAATTGCTTATTATATTCATATATATAAATTATTATAATTTCGTTATTATGTTTGTGGATGTTACAACTCCTTCTTTTATGTGAGTATTCCACTACATTTAATAAAGCTGAATATTTGAAATTTTGCTAAAAGTAATTAACCGGATGATATAATGTGCATGTCACAGTCATACGGGTATCCCAGAGTTGACATAGTCTACTCTATTACACTCTTCCTCGTTTTATATTGTTTTAATTTTTTTATTTGAAAAAAATAATCAATCACATACCTCAATACTCATATGTTTGTACATAATATTATTTTATATTGTTTTAATTTTTTTATTTGAAAAAAATAATCAATCACATACCTCAATACACATATGTTTGTACATAATATTATTTTATATTGTTTTAATTTTTTTATTTAAAAAATTGCTTATTATATTCATATATATAAATAATTTTAATTTCATTATTGTGTTTGTGGATGTTACCTATAATAAGCATTCTATTAATAGGTTCAAATTTGCCATAATTAGTCCTATGATTATTTGTTTTAAATAAATTGCAAGAGCGAAGGCGTTGAAGATTTCCAATAATAATTTTATTAGAAGATTAGTAGATTTAACGTTACCCTTGACAATATCTGTAATAAAAATGACATCAGAAACCTCTCGTCGAAAATTTAAAGTTCACAAGTCAATTTTGTTTTAGCCTTTGATTAAGGAAATTTGGCTATCGGGCGATAGTTAGTAATTTCATTTTTAGCATTCTTTTTATGAATTGGCCTGATATAAGATATTTTTCAAAATGATGGAAAATATCCGGAATTCAATGAATTTTTGAATAATAGTGTTAAGGTGTAGTGAAAATGTTAGAACACTTGCTCAAAATTATTACCCGTATACTATCAGGTCCTGGAAAAGTATTATCGCCCAGTTTATTTAGATAGCTGGAAACTATTTGTTTATTAATATTAATAACGGTAAATGAAATTTTTTGATAAGTGTTCAAATAGGAGAAATAATTTTCATTAGGCGTAAAAGATAAACCGCTACATGAATTGTTAAAAAACTCGCGAAAATATTTTGAAATAGTGAAAGGGCCATTACTAGAAAGAGAATTGAAACTCATTAATGTTGGGTAATCATCACATTTACGTTTAGAATTTATGAATTTCCAAAATTTTTTCGGATCAAACTTTAATTTAGTTGCCATTAAGTTAATGTAAATATTATAAAGGAGATCAGATGAGGTTTTAAAATTCTCAAACAATATGACACAGTTGTTATATTCATTAATATCTTTTGTTTTTCTGAGAGATCTAAGCTCCTTTGTGAACCATGGTGGGCTAGAGTTAGAACATCTGTTTTTTGAAATAGGAACAAATTGAGTAAGTCCTTCGAACATTATTTCATAAAACCTAATTGCCTTTTGATTAAGGTCTATATTATTAAATAAAGACGTGAAGTCATAGGTGTTTAAGAAATTTATTAGTCCGGGAAAATTAGTTTTATTGAAATTGAAACTGTAAGAATCTGCTGCTTCATGATTTACGCGATTTGTTAAACAATAGGTAAAATTGATTGGAGGGTGATAGGAGTCCAACGCCACAAGCAGTAACATAGATTCACAGAAAATAATATTATTCCACTCAGAAGTAAATATTAGGTCCAATTGTTTATCTTTAGAATTGCGACAGTGGGAAACCTGTTGTAAATTGTTGGTATTTAAACCATCAATAAATTGCGAATCAAGTTCACTCATTCAAAAATCAGGAATCAAAAAAGATTGTTCGCCATGATTGATACAAGTTATATTAGGAAGATTAAAATTTCCACATAGAATATTTTGGTCATCATTAGGACCAAAATTACACAAATCAAACTACGTTTAAAAGAGTAATATTACTATTAAGAATCGAAAAGGGTGGAATGTATGTGTTAACAATTTTAACACTTTTATTTGAAAATTTTATATCCAGACCTATTATTTCAACACAGTCCGCGTTAGAAATAGGAATTTCATTTGCATTGAAAGTGTTTTTAATTGCTATCAATACTCCTCCCCCTTTAGGAATGTAACAATTAGATACATTGATTTGAGAGTATCACTCTTTTCTAAAAACAGCGTATGAGCTATCAAAAAGCTCAAGATTGTTAATAGAAGAATTTAGCCAAGTTTTAGTTAACGCAAAAACGTCAAAATTAAAATTTATTGAGTAAAGTAAGACTTTTCATGTTTTTGTTCTAAGATCTATGACATTTTGATAATATAATGATAAATTTATCAAAATTGAAGGATCAATCAAACATGTAGAGGTCTTATTAAAATTATTTTTTAACATGAAAAAATTTATTAAAATTATCGTTTGAAACCTGTAATACAATGACAACGGTATTTAAGTCGTCAGAAACATCTTTGGAAGGTATACCTTTAGTTTCATGAAATTTAATATATTATTTATATAGTTCTTTGTATCCGGTTGGTAAACCTTCGTTATCAATTAAAACTTTCATACTTGTTCTGGTCTTACCTTCCAATACTTTATTATATGCATCAAACAAGTATGCAAAATATAGTCTGGCCAAACTGGCATAATTCCGAACCAATGAAGATAGAACCTCCAAATTTGGTATCAGGGTGCCTCTTTCTATTTCCAAAGTGTCCTTGAAATTTGGGACCAATTGGAGTGGTGGGTTGAAGACCAACCACACAGTTCCGAAGATCTTGAAGCATATTTTCGAAATTAATAAAGATAGTAACTTCAAAAAAATTTAGAAGTTTCAAATTTGGCACATGGGTGCTCTTAAAAATTTCCTGTGCGGTTCCTCTAATTTTGGATCAATCAGAGTGGTGGTTCTGTACCCCTCTTAGACCCCCCAAGGTTTAAAAGCTTATCATCGAAATTAATGCAAATATTAACCTAAAATTAAGATATAACGTTCCAATTGTGTATAAGAGTTAACTAGTATTGAAAGTATGATGAGGACTGCATATGGGCAAAATCGTACCATGGTTTCGGGTTCTGGAACCTTTGAAAAGTTCAAGGGCTAAAGAACATATATCTTAAAAGCAGCATAACTCAAAAAATAATGCCGCTAGTTTGATGAAATTTAAACTCTAGGTTACTAGTAATGAAGTACCATGAGAATTGGTTCTTGTCGAGTTCGGCCAATGAGTTCGGATTGTAGAAGCTTTTGATCGATCTGAGACCAAACGAACATAATTACAAAGCCAAAGAATATATTTCCTATTTCCTATGTGTCCCCGAAATTTAGACTTAATTGTAGTCGTGGTTCAGGTGCCTCCTAAGAAATCCCAAAATTAAAAAGCTATCTTCGAAATTCATGAAGATAGAAACTTTAAATTTGATACACGAGGGTTATTTCCTATTTCCGTTTTTATTTAACACTTTTATATTTTTAAAAGACTAAGAATTTTACCATAAAACATATGTAGTATAATATTTTATAAATTAAAAACCATAGGTGATATATAATTAAGACATCGTGTACAATATTTAAGCTATATTCAAAGGTAATTGCTGCATTTATGTAAAATTTACTGTTATATTTAAATGAATTATATGAAAAGTTCTAAATTTGTAATTATATTTTAGAAATACATTTATTGCATATTTTGCGTTTATAAGCTTTTCAAATAGGTACATAAACTAACAATTTAAAATAATTGCAATTTTGGAAAATTTTAATTATTAAATATATTATGCTCGGATTAGCTTTTTATCACAAAATTTAATAATTCTAATTTTTTCACATTAGTAATTGAATTTAAATAAATATATTTTCATTTATTTCAAGTTTTTTTGTTTTTTTAATATTTTTAAAAAGATAAATTAGTAAGAATTTGGAAAAAAATTAGAAAAGTAATTAGAAAATGTTTTTAGTATTATAAAGTTAATTTGTTTATCTATGTCTTACGATCAAACCAATAACAGCTTTTATGGTTTTAAAATGACTTATGGACTTCCCATTAAATTTGAACCAAATAGTGATTTATCAGGAACGGACACTTTAAATGAAAGGTATTTCGGATTCCGGATCCTCTTGGGAGTTACTTTTTTTACAAATTACAATGTCACATTTAAATTTTTGTTTAATAAAGCACTCAAGGCTTTTCTCTGTTGTTTTACAATTTAACCTTGAAATTCAAAGAGTAAACGAAGGCTTTGTTGTAACTATTGGGGTTATTCAAGCCTTAACACCAGGTTTTGTCTTATTTATTTTACTCTTTGCCGTTGTGCTTGCTGTGTTACATCTTTATAAACTATAGTTGGTTTATTTAACTGACCCAAATGTAGTTTGAGTAACTGCACATCGCACAGAATTTCCTTCTGTCTATGAACGGGTATATTTTGTTTAGAACCAAAGCATGCATGGATAAGTTCATGCGATTTAAATCGTCCTTTATGACATTAACCACTACCCGAATGCCAACCAGCTCTTTTGATGTTGCCGAAAGAAGTTCACCCTTAAGATCATTTATGAGATCTGTCAAACTGTTTTTATACCCTACACCTACAGAATAGGTAAAGAGGTATATTAACTTTGGTATGGTGCTTGTAACCACCTAAAGAAAGCGAGCTAGATATGGAAAAGTATATATATTTGTAATCAGCGTGACCTCCTGAGTCGATACAGCCATGTCCAAAAAAGAAGTCACATCAGGAAGCCTATACATTGTAACATTAGGTTCAGAGGAAATTAAAAATGAGATACTTAGAAAGAAAACAAGTAAAGAAGCAGTCAGTCGGTGCAACCGACTTAGAAATAACCTACACCTATTTGGTTCAAATTTAATGGGAAGTTCATAAGTAATTTTAAAATCATAAAAGCTTTTACTAGTTTAATCGTAAGATATGGATAACCAAATTTACTTTATAATACTAAAAACATTTACCAATTATTTTATCAATTCAAAAATATTAAACAACAAATATAGTTGAGATAAATGGATTCGTAAAATGCAATTATAAAATTACATATTTAAAACTTTTATCCAATTCAATGAAATTTTACACACATGCAGCAATTAAATAATTATGATTTTTAGCTGTAATGCATTTACTGTTGAATGACAGTGACCCATGGTTAATTATTTAAATTTTCAATAATTTTTAAATTTATTCTTTTATTTTACTTATTTATTAATGTACTATATAATTAATCTCAAAGTTATTCGAAAGAAATATTAATTTGTAATAATATAAATATAAAGTAAAAGTTTAAGTTATAAAAGTTAGTTAAAACCATTAATGCTTTCATTAGCTTTTTATCACAAAATTTAATAATCAAAATATGCAATAAATGTATTTCTAAAATACAATGATAAATTTAGAACTGTTCACATAATTAATTTTAATACAAAAATAAATTTTACAACTTAAGTATCGCACACAATTTCTTAATTATATATTACCTATGGTAATAATTCAATAAAATATAGATAAGATATAATAAAAATTAAAAACAAAAAAAATTTCATCGTTCATTAAAAAAATATTTAGTGTTTAATATTTAGTAAAGCTCTTAGCCTTTTAAAAATATAAAAGTATTAAATAAGAACGGAAAAAGGAAATAGTGTATCAAATTTGATATTATTATCTTTATTAATTTCGAATATATTATGCGTTAAGGTATAAGAAGTAGTGGGTGTGGTACGCAAACCGCTGTTCCAATTCATCCAAAATTTCATGTGCACAAAGCAAATAAGAAGAAACACATGTGCCCCAAATATAGTGTTCTATCTTCTTTGGTTTCGAAATTATACTAGTTTGACTTCAATTCGATCAAAAGCTTTTAGAATCCGAATCCGATTCCAACTTCATTAGAATAGCGTAATAACTTTCTGAGTTTTGGTGTTTTTAAGATACACGTTTGTTAGCTTTTGAGCTTTTCAAAGGTTCCAGGACCTAAAACAATGGTAAGATTTCGCCCAAGTGCAGTCCCAGTCACGCTTTCAATACTAGTTAACCCTTGTACACAATTGGAACATTCTATATTCATTTTAAGTTACTATTTTTATTAATTTCGATGATAAGCCTTCCAAACTTTAGAGGTCTAAGAGCGTTACCTGAACCACCACCCCAATTGATCATACATTAAGGGAACACGTAGGAAATAGTAAAAAACAGTCTTGTGCCAAATTTGAAGCTTCTGTCTTAATTTAATACGGAACGTTCTATCTTAATTTAAAGCTATTTTTTTTAATAATTTCAATGATATGCTTTAAGGTCTTCAGAACTGTGTGGATGGTCCCCGATCCACTACTCCAATTGGTCCTAAATTCCCAGGACTCAAAGGATATAGGAAGAGGCACTCTGATACCAAATTTGAAGGTTTTATCTTAATTTGTTTCGGAATTATGCTTGTTTAGCCTCAAATCGTTCAAAAGCTTCTACAATCGGAACTCATTGTTCGCACTCGGCCAGAACCAATTCCCATGGTACTTTCATAACTAGTATCCTAGAGCTTAAATTTCATCAAAATAGCGGCATTATTTTTTGAGTTATGGTGTTTTTAAGACTTATGTCTCAGTTAAAAAATATTGACAGCCTGTTATTAGCCTTAAACAACGAAAACATATCACAGAATTGATTTGTTATTTTATAAAACGTCAAAACTTGGAACTGCTCTTTTTGTATTTTAAAACATTCAAACAATCAAAGCCATTGTTAACTTTATTTCAGTTAAAAAATAAAAAGATAAATTATTTTTTATTCGCAACTGTCAAGTTTATGTATATACAGCATTTCCAAAATTTTAAGTTTTATAAAATGACTAATAAATTATATGATGATATGTTTTTATTGTGTAAGACTAAACTCGTACCAAATGCAAGTAAATTTAGGGTAGGTAGAAACAATTATTATATTGAATATTGAATATAGCCATCAAACAAATAAAACAAAAACAAATTTCTATTCTCCTCTGTTCTATATTCTTTTTTACTTCTAAATTTTGTTTTAGTAGTTTAGAAATAGTTTTAATTTTTTTTTATACCCGTATGACTATATAGTCAAAGGGTATAATAAATTTGCCATTACGTTTGTGACGCAGAGAAGAAGGGGGGGTAGATATAGACTCAAGTGTATGGATCGGATCAGAATCGAAAAATAAATCGATTTAGCTATGTATGTCCGTCCGTCCGTCCGTCCGTCTGTCCGTCCGTCTGTCCGTCCGTCACCACGATAACTCAAAAACTGAAGGAGCTAGGATCTTGAAATTTTCACAAATTTGTTTTTTTGCAATAGCCGTCATCGCTATTTAAATCCAGCCATTTTGGTCCATTGGTTCGGGTAGCTGTCATACAACTTCTGTTTTTATATAAGTATTACTCTGTTCCTATTACAGCTGCGTGTCTGAAATTTGGTCAAAAGTAGTTTAGTTTTATGGCCAAAGTTACTGCAAAATTTGGTTGGTCTACTGCAGTGGGTTCGAGTAGCTGCCATACAACTTCTCAGTTTATATGGGCATTGCTCTATACCTATTAAAGTTGGGTGTCTGAAATTTTGCCAAAAATAGTTTAGTGTAATGGCCAAAGTTACTACAAAATTTGGTTGGTCTACTGCAAAGGGTTCGAGTAGCTGCCATACAACTCCTTCTTTTATATGAGCATTACACTACACCTAATAAAGCTGGTATATTTGAAATTTTGCCAAAAGTAATTAATATTTAAAATAATAATGATATAATGTTTATATAACGGTCATACGGGTATCCCAGAGTTGACACAGTCTACTCTACCACACTCTTCCTCGTTTTTATTCATATAGGGGAAATAAATTTTAAAATATAAGTATTGCCATAATTATTTTTTGTGTGAAAGATATTTATAACAATTTTGTTGTGCAATATTTTTATACCCGTATGACAATATAGTCAAAGGGTATAGACTAAAGTGTATGGATCGGATCAGAATCGAAAAACAAATCGATTTAGCTATGTATGTCTGTCCGTCACCACGATAACTCAAAAACTAAAGAAGCAATGTTTTTGAAATTTTCGCAAATTCGTTTTTTTGCAATAGCCGTCATCGCTATTTAAATCCAGCCATTTTGGTCCATGGGTTCAGGTAACTGCCATACAACTTTTTTTTTTATATGAGTATTACTCTGTACCTATTACAGCTGCATGTCTGAAATATTGCTAAAAGTAGTTTAGTTTTATAGCTAAAGTTTTTGCAAAATTTGGTTGGTCTACTGCAGTGGGTTCGAGTAGCTGCCATACAACTTCTTATTTGATATGAGCATTACTCTCCTCCTAATGAAACTGAATGTCTGAAATTTTGCTAAATATATTTTAGTGTAATGGCCAAAGTTTCTGCAAAATTTGATTGGTCTACTGCAGAAGGTTCGAGTAGCTGCCATACAACTCCTTCTTTTATATGTGTATTCCACTACACTTAATAAAGCTGAATGTTTGAAATTTTGTTAAAAGTAATTAACCGGATGATATAATGTATATGTTACCGTCATACGGGTATACCAGAGTTGACATAGTCTACTCTACTACACTCTTCCTCGTTTTATATTGTTTTAATGTTTTATTAGAAAAAAATAATCAAACACATACCTCAATACTCATATGTTTGTACATAATATTATTTTATATTGTTTTCATTTGTTTATTTAAAAAAAATAATCATTTACATACCTCCATACTCAAATGTTTGTATGTAATATTATTTTATATTGTTTTAATTTTTTTATTTGAAAAATTGCTTATTATATTCATATATATAAATTATTATAATTTCGTTATTATGTTTGTGGATGTTACAACTCCTTCTTTTATGTGAGTATTCCACTACATTTAATAAAGCTGATTATTTGAAATTTTGCTAAAAGTAATTAACCGGATGATATAATGTGCATGTCACAGTCATACGGGTATCCCAGAGTTGACATAGTCTACTCTATTACACTCTTCCTCGTTTTATATTGTTTTAATTTTTTTATTTGAAAAAAATAATCAATCACATACCTCAATACTCATATGTTTGTACATAATATTATTTTATATTGTTTTAATTTTTTTATTTGAAAAAAATAATCAATCACATACCTCAATACACATATGTTTGTACATAATATTATTTTATATTGTTTTAATTTTTTTATTTAAAAAATTGCTTATTATATTCATATATATAAATAATTTTAATTTCATTATTGTGTTTGTGGATGTTACCTATAATAAGCATTCTATTAATAGGTTCAAATTTGCCATAATTAGTCCTATGATTATTTGTTTTAAATAAATTGCAAGAGCGAAGGCGTTGAAGATTTCCAATAATAATTTTATTAGAAGATTAGTAGATTTAACGTTACCCTTGACAATTTCTGTAATAAAAATGACATCAGAAACCTCTCGTCGAAAATTTAAAGTTCACAAGTCAATTTTGTTTTAGCCTTTGATTAAGGAAATTTGGCTATCGGGCGATAGTTAGTAATTTCATTTTTAGCATTCTTTTTATGAATTGGCCTGATATAAGATATTTTTCAAAATGATGGAAAATATCCGGAATTCAATGAATTTTTGAATAATAGTGTTAAGGTGTAGTGAAAATGTTAGAACACTTGCTCAAAATTATTTCCGTTATACCATCAGGTCCTTATGGTAAACAGGAAATTATTTGTTTATTAATATTAATAACGGTAAAAGAAATTTTTTTAAAGGATTCATATAGGAGAAATAATTTTCATTAGGCGTAAAAGATAAACCGCTACATGAATTGCTAAAAAACTCGCGAAAATATTTTGAAATAGTGAAAGGGCCATTACTAGAAAGAAAATTGAAACTCATAAATGTTGGGTAATCATCACATTTACGTTTAGAATTTATGAATTTCCAAAATTTTTTCGGATCAAACTTTAATTTAGTTGCCATTAATTTAATGTAAATATTATAAAGGAGATCAGATGAGGTTTTAAAATTCTCAAACAATATGACACAGTTGTTATACTCATTAATATCTTTTGTTTTGAGATATTTACGCCAGGTTTTGTTTTTCTTATTTCTGAGAGATCTAAGCTCCTTTGTGAACCTTGGTGGGCTAGAGTTAGAACATCTGTTTTTTGAAATAGGAACAAATTGAGCAAGTCCTTCGTACATTATTTCATAAAACCTAATTGTCTTTTGATTAAGGTCTATATTATTAAATAAAGATGTGAAGTCATAGGTGTTTAAGAAATTTATTAGTCCGGGAAAATTAGTTTTATTGAAATTGAAACTGTAAGAATCTGCTGCTTAATGATTTACGGGATTTGTTAAACAATAGGTAAAATTGATTGGAGGGTGATAGGAGTCCAACGCCACATGCAGTAACATAGATTCACAGAAAATAATATTATTCCACTCAGAAGTAAATGTTAGGTCCAATTGTTTATCTTTAGAATTGCGACAGTGGGAAACCTGTTGTAAATTGTTGGTATTTAAACCATCAATAAATTGCGAATCAAGTTCACTCATTCAAAAATCAGTAATCAAACAAGTGATGAAAAAAACCAAGGGTTTTTAAAAAAGCACATTTTCAAATTTATATTGTATTACATACTGAGTTTAACTTTGGAAATATTTACTTGGAAATAGTTACTGCTTACTTATAAAATTTACTGCTAGCAGTAAAGTTTTTAATTTAAAGTTGTTATAGCCATTCATTGGGGAAGATTGCCAAGTTTCTCAAGGATCTAACTTCATCTAACTCCCCCCTCCGTCCCCCTCCATTTTTTTAGGTTCTAGGAATTAAATTGTGAATTCCACAAAAATTTGGAATTTTACTTAGAATTATACAATCTAAGAAAAAATGGGTAAAACTGAGAGACACTTTCTTCAATTTAAGGAACCGCTTTTAAATTTAAGAAAAACCTTTAACATATGTTAAAATATAATGTTGGGCCTTTAAATTTTGTATATTAATAAAAAAAAAAATTGGACAGGTATTCAAGTTACAGGTGCTTAAAAATAGCAAAATTTAAATTTTCGAGCCCTTATAGTTACTAAATAGGGGGTTGGACAAAAAAATTTTATTAACCGGCTCCTACTAATATTTGAGGATCTAACTTCTCCCAAAATTTCAGGATCCTATCTTAAACCGTTTAGGAGATATATGGGACCAAAAATTTTGCAAAAATTGAGTTTTATATAATGGTAAATTTTAGTACCGTATGGCAACCCTAAACATTTGCCTTTTAAATATTTATAAAGTTTATGAAACCAGCTAACTTTCGCCGTTTTCAGGTTGAAAATATATCTAACAGAGCTCTTGTTAAATCAATTTAAAAATTGGGCTTTTTTGGAATTTTCAGGGGCTGTAGCTTTGTCACCCTTCAAAATTAAGAAAAACCTTTGACACATGTTAACATATAATTATAGAGCTTTGAATTTTGTATATCACTAAAAAAAATTTGGACAGGTATTCAAGTTACAGGTGTTTAAAAATAGCAAAATTTCAATTTTCGATCCCTTATAGCTCCTAAATAGGGGGCTTGACAAAAAAAATTTGTTAACCGACTCCTACTAGTTTCTTAGTATCTAACTTCTCCCAAAATTTCAAGACCGTAGCTTGAAGCGTTCAGAAGATATGTGTGGCCAAAAATTTTGCAAAAATTGAGTTTTGTGTAATGTTAAATTTTAGTACCGTATGGCAACCCTAAATATTTGCCTTTTAAATATTTATAAAGTTTATGAAACCCGCTATTGTTTGCCGTTTTCAGATTGAAAATATATCTAACAGAACTCTTGTTATAACAATTTAAATATAGGGCTTTTCCCAACTTTGGGGGGCTGTAGCCCCGTAACAGGTGGGGCTACAGAAAAAAATTCTTCTACGAAATAATTTTTTTTGCGAAAACTACCCATGGTTAAAATTTCTTTACTCTATTTCAAACGATGTAAAAGTTTTTGTAAACATACGGACAGACAGACGGACGGACGGACGGACGGACGGACGGACGGACGGACGGACGGACAGAGTGAAACTATATAGGCACATTTTTACAAAATTTTTTGAAAATGTGCTAAAAAGATTGTTCGCCATGATTGATACAAGTTATATTAGGAAGATTAAAATTTCCACATAGAATATTTTGGTCATCATTAGGACCAAAATTACACAAATCAAACTACGTTTAAAAGAGTAATATTACTATTAAAAATCGAAAAGGGTGGAATATATGTGTTAACAATTTTAACACTTTTATTTGAAAATTTTATATCCAGACCTATTATTTCAACACAGTCCGCGTTAGAAATAGGAATTTCATTTGCATTGAAAGTGTTTTTAATTGCTATCAATACTCCTCCCCCTTTAGGAATGTAACAATTAGATACATTGATTTGAGAGTATCACTCTTTTCTAAAAACAGCGTATGAGCTATCAAAAAGCTCAAGATTGTTAATATAAGAATTTAGCCAAGTTTTAGTTAACGCAAAAACGTCAAAATTAAAATTTATTGAGTTAAGTAAGACTTGTCATGTTTTTGTTCTAAGACCTATGACATTTTGATAATATAATGATAAATTTATCAAAATTGAAGGATCAATCAAACATGTAGAGGTCCTATTAAAATTATTTTTTAACATGAAAAAATTTATTAAAATTATCATTTGAAACCTGTAAGTGATTGTAATAATTACTGCTACAATGACTACGGTATTTAAGTTGTCAGAAACATCTTTGGAAGGTATACCTTTAGTTTCATGAAATTTAATATATTATTTATATAGTTCTTTGTATCCGGTTGGTAAACCTTCGTTATCATTTAAAACTTTCATACTTCTTCTGGTCTTACCTTCCAATACTTTATTATATGCATCATCAAACAAGTATACAAAAATATAGTCTGACCATGTTATAAACTTTATCGTCTCTAAGCTTAGAAAAGGCGATTGTATAATCGTTGTTGGCAAGAGATTGTTGTGTCATTCTTGTTATTGGTGGTAAAAGTGGGTTAATAATTGAAGGTTGAAGAGTTTCACCTCGAACAATATTTATGAATTTGGAAGTAGAGGGAAAGAAGAAGAAGGAGGTTCACTAACTGAAATAGAATTTGAATTAGAAATTTCAGGCTGTTTAGATATTGATGAGGTGTTAAAAGAATTTGTTTCATTATTATTGTTCTTAATAGTATTGTGGTAATGACATATGTTGTTCTGATTTGTATTTGAAACAGTTTTAGTATGTAAATTTGTGTTTTCGGATTTATTTGTGTCAGTTGAAGAAATATTAATTGAATTGTTAACAGTTTCGCTATTATTAAGATGAGCAGTTACATTATTAATATTAATATAATATTACTATTGTCAGAAATATAATTGCTACTTTCAGAACTAGTTACATTATTATTTTTATTATTATACCCTACACCTTTAGAATAGGTAAAGGGGTATATTAACTTTGGTATGGTGTTTGTAACCACCTAAAGGAAGCGAGCTAGATATGAAAAAGTGTATATATTTGTGATCAGCGTGACCTCCTAAGTCTATTATCTTGGGGGCTATTATAATTTAAGAAATGTAGGTGTATTGTACAAAGGAATGCAACTTTTTAACGATCTACCGGAACACATTAAACAAGCGACAAACTTAATTAGATTTAAAAACCTTTTATTTAAAGAACTATTTTAAAAAATATGCATATAGATGAATCTTATAAATGAAATTTGAAAATTAGTTAATCTTGTAAAATAATTGTTTTTTCTTTTTGAATTTTTGTAAATATTTTAAACTTTGGTAAATAATTTAAATTTTTTAAATATTTTAATTTAAATTTTTTAATTATTTTAATATCGATAAATTATCTAAACTACGTATTTTGTAAAGTTATATAAAACTAATAAATAAATAAATAAAAAAAAATATAGCCATGTCCGTCCGTCCGTCCGTAGGCACGATAACTCAAAAAATAATGGAGCTATCTTGATGAAATTTTAACTGTAGGTTACTAGGACTGAAAGTACGACGGGGATTGCCAATGGGCGAATTCGCCCATGGGTTCGGATTCTCGACCTTTTAATCGGTCCAAGGGCTAACGAACATATATAAAAAATCATGATAACGCAACAACTAATGACGCTATCTTCATCGTGCTTCGTGCTGTAGGTTACTAGTAATGAGACTAAGGCGGGGATAGCGTACGATCGAGATTGGACCATGGGTTCGGAACCTAGAACTTTTTGATCGAATATAGGCCAAACTGGCATAATTCCGAACCAATGAAGATAGAACCTCCAAATTTGGTATCAGGGTGCCTCTTTCTATTTCCAAAGTGTCCTTGAAATTTGGGACCAATTGGAGTAGTAGGTTGAAGACCAACCACACAGTTCCGAAGATCTTGAAGCATATTTTCGAAATTAATAAAGATAGTAACTTCAAAAAAATTTAGAAGTTTCAAATTTGGCACATGGGTGCTCTTAAAAATTTCCTGTGCGGTTCCTCAAATTTTGGATCAATCAGAGTGGTGGTTCAGTACCCCTCTTAGACCCACCAAGGTTTAAAAGCTTATCATCGAAATTAATGCAAATATTAACCTAAAATTAAGATATAACGTTCCAATTGTGTATAAGAGTTAACTAGTATTGAAAGTATGACGAGGACTGCATATGGGCAAAATCGTACCATGGTTTCGGGTTCTGGAACCTTTGAAAAGTTCAAGGGCTAAAGAACATATATCTTAAAAGCAGCATGACTCAAAAAATATTGCCGCTAGTTTGATGAAATTTAAACTCTAGGTTACTAGTAATGAAGTACCATGGGAATTGGTTCTTGTCGAGTTCGGCCAATGAGTTCGGATTGTAGAAGCTTTTGATCGATCTGAGACCAAACGAACATAATTACAAAGCCAAAGAATATATTTCCTATTTCCTATGTGTCCCCGAAATTTAGACTTAATTGTAGTCGTGGTTCAGGTGCCTCCTAAGAAATGCCAAAATTAAAAAGCTATCTTCGAAATTCATGAAGATAGAAACTTTAAATTTGATACACGAGGGTTATTTCCTATTTCCGTTTTTATTTAACACTTTTATATTTTTAAAAGACTAAGAATTTTACCATAAAACATATGTAGTATAATATTTTATAAATTAAAAACCATAGGTGATATATAATTAAGACATCGTGTACAATATTTAAGCTATATTCAAAGGTAATTGCTGCATTTATGTAAAATTTACTGTTATATTTAAATGAATTATATGAAAAGTTCTAAATTTGTAATTATATTTTAGAAATACATTTATTGCATATTTTGCGTTTATAAGCTTTTCAAATAGGTACATAAACTAACAATTTAAAATAATTGCAATTTTGGAAAATTTTAATTATTAAATATATTATGCTCGGATTAGCTTTTTATCACAAAATTTAATAATTCTAATTTTTTCACATTAGTAATTGAATTTAAATAAATATATTTTCATTTATTTCAAGTTTTTTTGTTTTTTTAATATTTTTAAAAAGATAAATTAGTAAGAATTTGGAAATAAATTAGAAAAGTAATTAGAAAATGTTTTTAGTATTATAAAGTTAATTTGTTTATCTATGTCTTACGATCAAACCAATAACAGCTTTTATGGTTTTAAAATGACTTATGGACTTCCCATTAAATTTGAACCAAATACAACTCCTCTTGGGAGTTACTTTTTTTACAAATTACAATGTCACATTTAAATTTTTGTTTAATAAAGCACTCAAGGCTTTTCTCTGTTGTTTTACAATTTAACCTTGAAATTCAAAGAGTAAACGAAGGCTTTGTTGTAACTATTGGGGTTATTCAAGCCTTAACACCAGGTTTTGTCTTATTTATTTTACTCTTTGCCGTTGTGCTTGCTGTGATATTGCCAGTTTGGATAGATACATCTTTATAAACTATAGTTGGTTTATTTAACTGACCCAAATGTAGTTTGAGTAACTGCACATCGCACAGAATTTCCTTCTGTGTATGAACGGGTATATTTTGTTTAGAACCAAAGCATGCATGGATAAGTTCATGCGATTTAAATCGTCCTTTATGACATTAACCACTACCCGAATGCCAACCAGCTCTTTTGATGTTGCCGAAAGAAGTTCACCCTTAAGATCATTTATGAGATCTGTCAAACTGCTTTTATACCCTACACCTACAGAATAGGTAAAGAGGTATATTAACTTTGGTATGGTGCTTGTAACCACCTAAAGAAAGCGAGCTAGATATGGAAAAGTATATATATTTGTAATCAGCGTGACCTCCTGAGTCGATACAGCCATGTCCAAAAAAGAAGTCACATCAGGAAGCCTATACATTGTAACATTAGGTTCAGAGGAAATTAAAAATGAGATACTTAGAAAGAAAACAAGTAAAGAAGCAGTCAGTCGGTGCAACCGACTTAGAAATAACCTACACCTATTTGGTTCAAATTTAATGGGAAGTTCATAAGTAATTTTAAAATCATAAAAGCTTTTACTAGTTTAATCGTAAGATATGGATAACCAAATTTACTTTATAATACTAAAAACATTTACTAATTATTTTATCAACTCAAAAATATTAGCAATTCTTAATAATTTATCTATTTAAAAATATTAAACAACAAATATAGTTGAGATAAATGGATTCGTAAAATGCAATTATAAAATTACATATTTAAAACTTTTATCCAATTCAATGAAATTTTACACACATGCAGCAATTAAATAATTATGATTTTTAGCTGTAATGCATTTACTGTTGAATGACAGTGACCCATGGTTAATTATTTAAATTTTCAATAATTTTTAAATTTATTCTTTTATTTTACTTATTTATTAATGTACTATATAATTAATCTCAAAGTTATTCGAAAGAAATATTAATTTGTAATAATATAAATATAAAGTAAAAGTTTAAGTTATAAAAGTTAGTTAAAACCATTAATGCTTTCATTAGCTTTTTATCACAAAATTTAATAATCAAAATATGCAATAAATGTATTTCTAAAATACAATGATAAATTTAGAACTGTTCACATAATTAATTTTAATACAAAAATAAATTTTACAACTTAAGTATCGCACACAATTTCTTAATTATATACAGGTAACCCTCGATTAACGCGGCACTTGAATTGCGCGGTTTCGGTTTTACGCGGAAATATATTTGCAACTTATGTTAAATTACGCGGGTAAAAAATTCGATTTTACGCGGAAATTTTTTTTTATGCGTAATTTTTTTTTACGTATATGTACATACTTTTTTTTTGGTTTCAAAAAAAATATAAAGGGGAATACCCCGTTACGAAGTGTACATAAGAAAATCGAAATGTATATCATTTTTGTGCTAGTTTTTGTTGAATAAAGTGTTGAAAATTAATTAAAGGGTTTTAAAAAGCATTGAATTAATATTTATTACATAAACTTAGTAAAGACAGTAAAGATAATTTTTTACATAAGAATAAGAGTGTTAAAAACATTTTTTAAAAGACAGATGAAAGTTCTGATTAATTTTTTTTATTTTGCAATATTTTTTTTGTTTCTATTCTTGTATCTTTCTTTTTATTTTTGGATATAATTTGCAATGAATATTTTTGTTTATTTTATAATATGATTTTTTTTTTTCATATTATTTTGTTTAATAGGTATAATAAATGCTTATGTAAAAACAAAAATTGTTTTAAAACCTATAACCCAATTTTGTATGGATTTCTTGTCTCGATTAACACGGTTTCGTTTTACGCGCTGTTTTTTAGGAACCAATCTACCGCGTTAATCGAGGGTTACCTGTATTACCTATGGTAATAATTCAATAAAATATAGATAAGATATAATAAAAATTAAAAACTAAAAAATTTCATCGTTCATTAAAAAAATATTTAGTGTTTAATATTTAGTAAAGCTCTTAGCCTTTTAAAAATGTAAAAGTATTAAATAAGAACGGAAAAAGGAAATAGTGTATCAAATTTGATATTATTATTTTTATTAATTTCGAATATATTATGCGTTAAGGTATAAGAAGTAGTGGGGGTGGTACGCAAACCGCTGTTCCAATTCATCCAAAATTTCATGTGCACAAAGCAAATAAGAAGAAACACATGTGCCCCAAATATAGTGTTCTATCTTCTTTGGTTTCGAAATTATACTAGTTTGACTTCAATTCGATCAAAAGCTTTTAGAATCCGAATCCGATTCCAATTTCATTAGAATAGCGTAATAACTTTCGAGTTTTGGTGTTTTTAAGATATACGTTTGTTAGCTTTTGAGCTTTTCAAAGGTTCCAGAACCTAAAACAATGGTAAGATTTCGTCCAAGTGCAGTCCCAGTCACGCTTTCAATACTAGTTAACCCTTGTACACAATTGGAACATTCTATATTCATTTTAAGTTACTATTTTTATTAATTTCGATGATAAGCCTTGCAACCTTTAGAGGTCTAAGAGCGTTACCTGAACCACCACTCCAATTGATCATACATTAAGGGAACACAAAGGAAATAGTAAAAAACAGTCTTGTGCCAAATTTGAAGCTTCCATCTTAATTTAATACGGAACGTTCTATCTTAATTTAAAGCTATTTTTTTAATAATTTCAATGATATGCTTTAAGGTCTTCAGAACTGTGTGGATGGTCCCCGATCCACTACTCCAATTGGTCCTAAATTTCTAGGACTCTAAGGATATAGGAAGAGGCACTCTGATACCAAATTTGAAGGTTTTATCTTAATTGGTTTCGGAATTATGCTTGTTTAGCCTCAAATCGTTCAAAAGCTTCTACAATCGGAACTCATTGTTCGCACTCGGCCAGAACCAATTCCCATGGTACTTTCATAACTAGCATCCTAGAGCTTAAATTTCATCAAAATAGCGGCATTATTTTTTGAGTTATGGTGTTTTTAAGACTTATGTCTTTTAGCCCTTGAACTTTTCAAAGGTTCAAGTGCCCGAAACCATGGTAGGATTCCCCGTCATACTTTCAATACTAGTTAACCCTTGTTAAATAATTTTAAGTTTCCATTTTTATGTATCGATGATAAGCTTTTAAACCTTGGGTGTCTAAGAGAGGTACAGAACCACCATTCCGATTAATCCAAAATTTGAGGGCCGCGCAGGAAATAGTACAGAACACCCATGTGCCTAATTTAAGGCTTCTACATTTGTTTGAAGTTACTATCTTTATTAATTTCGAAAATATGCGTTAAGGTTTTCGGAACTGTGTGGCTAGTCCCCGATCCACTGCTCTAATTGGTCCCAAATTTCAATGACACCAAGGAAATAGAAAGAGACACCCTGATACCAAATTTGGAGATTCTATCATCATTGGTTTCGGAATTATGCTTGTTTGGCTTAAATTCGATCAAAGAGTTCTAAGTTCCGAACCCATTGTCCAATCCTCACCGTACGCAATTCCAGCCGTAGTTTCATTACCAATACACTACAGCACAAAATTTATGGAGATAACGTCATTAGTTGTTGAGTTATCGTGATTTTTTATTTATGTTCGTTCGCCCTTAGATCGTTTAAAAGGTCCAGAATCCGAACCCATGGGCTGATTTCGCCCACATGAAGTCCGCGTTGTACTTTAAATACTAGTTAAAAAATATTGACAGCCTGTTATTAGCCTTAAACAACGAAAACATATCACAGAATTGATTTGTTATTTTATAAAACGTCAAAACTTGGAACTGCTCTTTTTGTATTTCAAAACATTCAAACAATCAAAGCCATTGTTAATTTTATTTCAGTTAAAAAATAAAAAGATAAATTATTTTTTATTCGCAACTGTCAAGTTTATGTATATACAGCATTTCCAAAATTTTAAGTTTTATAAAATGACTAATAAATTATATGAAGATATGTTTTTATTGTGTAAGACTAAACTCGTACCAAATGCAAGTAAATTTAGGGTAGGTAGAAACATTTATTATATTGAATATTGAATATAGCCATCAAACAAATAAAACAAAAACAAATTTCTATTCTCCTCTGTTCTATATTCTCTTTTACTTCTAAATTTTGTTTTAGAAGTTTAGAAATAGTTTTAATTTTTTTTTTTTATTCATATAGAGGAAATAAATTTTAAAATATAAGTATTGCCATAATTATTTCTTGTGTGAAAGATATTTATAACAATTTTGTTGTGCAATATTTTTATACCCGTATGACAATATAGTCAAAGGGTATAATAAATTTACCATTACGTTTGCGACGCAGAGAAGGAGGGGGGGTGGGGTGGGGGGAGGTATTGACTAAAGTGTATGGATCGGATCAGAATCGAAAAATAAATCGATTTAGCTATGTATGTCCGTCCGTCACCACGATAACTCAAAAACTAAAGGAGCTAGGATCTTGAAATTTTCGCAAATTCGTTTTTTTTGCAATAGCCGTCATCGCTATTTAAATCGAGCCATTTTGGTCCATGGGTTCAGGTAGCTGCCATACAACTTCTTTTTTTATATGAGTATTACTCTGTACCTATTACAGCTGCGTGTCTGAAATATAGCTAAAAGTAGTTTAGTTTTATGGCCAAAGTTTTTGCAAAATTTGGTTGGTCTACTGCAGTGGGTTCGAGTAGCTGCCATACAACTCCTTCTTTTATATGTGTATTCCACTACACTTAATAAAGCTGAATGTTTGAAATTTTGTTAAAAGTAATTAACCGGATGATATAATGTATATGTTACGGTCATACGGGTATACCAGAGTTGACATAGTCTACTCTACTACACTCTTCCTCATTTTATATTGTTTTAATTTTTTATTAGAAAAAAATTTTGCACAATATTGAAATATTTTAATTATTAAATATATTGTAAGGTTCGATTAATAACACGCTTGATTATTGTATATTAACTGTTACTTTTCATGTCTTACATTATTTATAACTCCGAGTTTAAACTTACGCTACTAATACTAATACATTATTTTATTTTTCAATCATAATTTATTATAAAATGATATTTTATGGTAATCGATACCATTTACATTCTTATCAATAATTTATACAATAAGTAGCATAATATAATTATTGCATTCCTTAGTTTATTAACCTTATGATATATTCAATGCATTGCATACATTGTATTAATATAATGTATCAGATTTATCTTAATCAGGTCGGTCAATACATTCAAAGGAATTTAGTAAAGAATGCAAATTAAGCAAAAGGTAGACGGCCTGTATAATTCTTTTCTTTAAATTAAATAAATAAGGGCAATTAATTGTGCTATTCCATACTTATATATTTTATATTACACCTCCTTCCAAAAGAAAAAGGAAAACAAAATTTTATACCGAAAAATTATTTTTGTTTACAAAAACAAATATTTAGTTATTTTTTTTTCGCTTTTTTTTTCATTTAATCATTTTTTTTTTTGAAATATTATCCAATATTCTTGTGAGGGTAACAAAAAAAATTTTGTATTGTGTCTTAATACTATTTACTATATTTTATTATTGTTATGATATAATTAAATTAATATACTAAAAAAAATTAAAATTTGTTTAAATTGTAACAAAAAAAAATTATAATATAATTTTGCTGAGCTGATCAACTCATTCATTTAATTAAAGTAGGTCACTTAAAATTATTTGTATTAGGTAATAAACAATTTTATTAAGCTAGGTCAAGATATTAAGTAAATATTAAATGTTAAAGAAAAATAAAAAATAAAATAAGATTGATTAACGTTATTAATTAATTACTTTACTTTTAGAATTATGTATTTAATTTATGAATTTAGCTACTCTATTCTTATGTACAATTTCTTCTTTATTTTCTAAGTTTTTTACTGCAATATTTGAATCTTTTATATTTGTTATTACAAATGGACCATTATATAATGCATCTAACTTACGTGCATTTTCTCTTCTCAACAATACTTTATCATTTATTTAGAAATCGTACCTTTTAGCATTCTTATCATAAATTCTTTTATTATTCAATTTAGCCTGATCTAATAAATACTGAGCATTTTTACTCATTACTTGAAGGTTGTATTTTAATTCTTTGCTATAACTATCGAAATTATATATAGGCTCGATTTTGCTATTAAATACAAATTCTGGTAGTACTGGTGTTTTACAAAATACTGATTCAAATGGAGCGTACTTTTCTTTAAAACTCACATTTGGTGTGGAATTTTGCCAGTATGTAAAATATGGTAGATAACTGTCCCAGTTATATTTATTTTCGTTTATATATGATCTTAAGTATTCGTTGCACATTCATGTTGAATATTTAGTAGGAGGAGAATTTCTTTAATAAGTTAATTTTTATATTCAGTTCCTCTATATGTTAAAATGCTTCTCATATGTCTGAATATTAAAACACAATTCTCGACTATAGCTTTTGCAACTGTTTTAGCTTCTTTGTTGGGAATTGGTACTGTTATCAAAAATTTGGTCAAGTCGCATATTAAAGTTACTGCGTATTGGTTATTATTTATGGTCTTGGGTTAGGGACCTATTGTATCTATTACTACCTACTAATTGTAAAGGTTCTTTATGTTTCCTTTTTATTTTATTTATCTGGCATTTTTACAGTTTTTAATGTATTTCGATATGTCTTTTTCCATTTCTTTCCAATAATATATTTTTCTTAATTTGGCATATAATCTTTTTTGTCCCACATGTCCTCCGAAAATAGGATCATTATAGTATTTGTTTAGTATGTTATCTATAACAAAAACTTTTTCTACCGTTTTCGGTGTATTTATTATCGCGATTTTTAATTTATTTAGAATTCTATTACCTATTTCTTCGAAATTATTTATGGTATATTGAGTAAATGTAATGTCATTATTGTCAATTTCAATTTCTTAAATATTCAATTTTTCTGTTTCTTTCTCTAGCGCGCTTAAAAAAAACTCTAAAGTTAATTTTTTTTTAACTATGAATTTTGCTCATTTTTAAATTTATTATACATTTTCTTTTTTTAAATATTTAAGCTAGCATTTCTTTATTATTTATTATAATTTTTATTTTGGGAACGTTCCAATTTTTCATAGATTCGTAAATTTTTATATTTTTCTTTGATGAGAGCAGCTCCTACAGCATCTTTTGATGCATCCACTACTAATATAAATTCTTTTAAAAAATCTGGATAATGCAAAATAGTAGGTTTTAATAATGAATCTTTTAATTTTTGAAAGATTTCTGACATTCTTTACTCCAATTAAAAATAGCTGTTTTTCTCGTCAATGCATTTAGTGGTTTTGCTATACCTGCAAAATTAGGTATGAATTTACGGTAATAATTTGTAAAAGCCTCGAAACCTCTAGTTTCATCTTTATCTTTTGGTACTGGATATTTAAAGATTACTTCATATTTAGAATCGTGTGGAGAAATACCTTGATTGGTGCATTTATGACCTAAATATGTAACTTCGGATTTGAAAAATTTACATTTTTCATGATTTAGTTTTAGATTGTATTTCTGACATATTGTGAAAACTGATTTCAAATTCTTTAAATGATGATTTTCTGTGCACCCTGTTACAATAATGTCATCCATATAGAGAAAACATTGTAACGGTGTTGCACTTGCGAAAGCAAGTGACATCATCCTCGAAAATGAATTTGGAGAGACGTTAAGTGCAAATGGAAGGGCTTTCCATCTATAGCTACCTGATTGCGTGCTAAAAGAAGTTATATCTCTTGATTGCTCATCTAGTGGTACTTGATGAAAACCGGAATATAAATCCAATAGTGAGAAAAACTTTGTTCTACCTAAATTATCAAGAATATTTTCTATTCTTGGGAGTGGAAATTTGTCAGCTATAAGTTTCTTATTTGCCATCTTTCTTATTACCTATAGTCAATACACATCCGCCATTTATTAAAATTGCCTTTCTTTGGTACTAGAATTATTGGGCTATTGTAATTAGATTGACTTGGTTCAATCAGTTTATTTTTAATTAGTTTTTTGACTTGTTTATTTATTTCTTCTGTTTGCATATAAGCTTGTTTATAATTTTTAATATATACTGGATTATCATCTATAATCCTTAATTTTTGTTTGTAAAAATTATTAACGGACATAGGGTCTGAGTCTAACTGAAACATGGTTGAACACTCATCGCATAGTTTAAGTAATTTGGGTAAGTACAATTTATTTGAATTTTTTGTAATTATTTCGTTTAGTTCTTTAGTACGATTAAAATTTTTATTATAATTTTGTTTAATTTCTATTATTTCAAAATCAGACAATGGTAAAGTTTTTAACTTTATATTTTGTGAAATTATTTTATTTTCAGAATTCGTATTCATAACTCGAACAAAAGGGTTTCTAGAAGCCACTATTGTTCTTGGTATGAATACGCCTTCTGAAATTTCTTAATCCAAAATTAGACAATCGTTATCAACTGGTAAAATAAATTGTCTCAAAACCTCTGAACGGGCTGGTAGTGCTATAGTTTGATTATGGGGTCCACTATAAATTGGAATTTCCAAGATATTGCGATTTGTTTTTATTCACACTTTCATATCATCATAATCAATATTACATTTATAGAATTTTATAAAGTCTTTACCCAGTATACCATCAGCTTGTATATCGAAATTGTGTGGTACCACATGTAACTCACATGTTAGTCATAACTTTGTATATAATTTTAGTATCTATAATACCCAAAGACTCAATATAATTATTAGTAATACTCTTAATTTTTATTATGTTATTTTTTATTTATTTTAAAAATATTATTGATGAAATTTTTATCAGAGAAATGTTCGCTTATGTATTTATCAGAAAATTTAATTTGGACATATTTAGTTTAGTTGCGATTGAAACGTAGTCTGAAAAATTTTGATTTAATGTATAAATATTTTTGATTAGTTTGTTTACTATTCCTCCTCTGTGGGTTGTTCTTCTGGCCCCTCTGTTTTAAACTAACTTTAAAAATTCTGGGTTAGATAACGCCATTGTTTCAATTATTGAATCTTTACTAGAGTCAGATTTTACACTTTCCAATTCAGAATTTTCATCATCTGACATAACAATTAGAGTGAATACATTATCTGGTATTTTAGTTTCGCACTCTAGTATTTTATACTACCTTTTTAATCTATCCCTTGCAAAAATAAAATGATCTAATAAATTTTTCTTGTTTTCTACTAGGAGTTCAATTTGAACCTTCAAATTATTCGGTTGTGGTATTTTTGCACTAAAAAAAAAAAAAAAATCAAAAAATAAAAATTTTATAAAACAGAAAAAAAATAAATCTAAAAAAAAAAAAAGAAAAAATTATTTTAATTTTTTATTTTTTTGTTATCTTGAAAAATAAATATTTAAGCTAAAATAAGAGTTGTTCAACAATTATAGATTGCCTTAATGCAATCAATAAATGAAAACTCATGTGAAAATGACTTGAGAGAAAATATAAATTTGAAATTATGTGAATTATTGAATAAGAATAAGAATAAAATGACAGGTAGCCAAAAAAATAAAATGTTAGGGCAAAATCCCAATAGAAATAAAAAGGAAATTGAAAACCTAAGGGATGAAAATGCTAAACTAAAAGAGCAATTAGCCAATATGCAAAAACAAATTGATAGTTTAACAAAAAATAGATATGTAAGTGAACCACATGTTTCCAAAGGAAATCCATTTTCACCATTAATGGACCTGGATAACCATGATAGCACTAATAATAACAACACTCTTAACGACAAAATAAAAATATAACTAATATATATATATTATATTAGCAAATAAAAATAAAGAATTAAAAAATAAAATTTCCCCAAGTTCCAAAAATAAAAGTGAGGTTACAAAATCAACCTCTACCAAAACTAATTGTAATGAAAAGCAAAACACTCAAAAAAATTCATTAAATATTGCTGAAGAAAAAATGCCACCAATTAGCATTTTTCAATCAGATATGGATTATATCAAAAAAGTTTTAAAAAACAATTATAATATAAAAGACTTTTCAGTCAAAGGAATTAGCAACACTCACTTTATTCTATATACTTACAATTTAGCGGAATATAAAACTGCTTGCGAATTTTTGAAAAAATCGAACACAAACTACTATACATTTACTCCTAAATCTGAAAAGAATCATTCAATGGTGCTGAAAGGTCTCCATAGTTCTTATTCTTGCGAAGATGTTTTAGAGTTGCTAAAATCATATCAAAATGATAACCTCAAATTTGAAAAGGCTATAAAATTATCTACAAGAACACAAAAAAATAATAATAAAGCTTCACCTTTTTTTGTTATCCAAATTTCACCAAACAGCATGGTTAATGAATTATATAAAATCAAAACTCTTGATCATCAAATAATCAGATGGGAAAGCCTTAAAAAACCAAACCTGACTCAGTGCACCAGATGTCAACGATTTGGACATACAGCATCCAATTGTAATATGGATTTTCGCTGTGTAAAATGCGGAGAAAACCACCTGCCTTCAAATTGTAAAATAACAGATGCAGATCCAAAATCCAAATTATTCTGCATTTTATGTCAGCAAGCAGGCCATCCATCATCATTTAGCAGCTGTCCGGAACGAATGAAAAAAATACAACGTCGAGAAGAACTAAAAGAACTGGCAAAAAATAAAATTGCTGATAGACACAACATGGTGAATAACTATGTACAACCAAATATTTCATATTCCAATACAGTAAGAAATAATTCTCATAATTTAAAAAATATTAGTCAAAACAATAACAATACTAACACAAATAATAATAATAAAAATAGTCTCAATACTAGTACTAACCCTAATGATAATAATATAGATCATACTAATACTAATAATACAAATACTAATAATAATAATAACATAGATGTAAGTACTATAAATGACACTTTAATACAAAAAATAAAAGAAATGATAGATAGCAAATTTAACGAACTATCACATAGAATTGAACTTGTATGTGATCATCTTAATATTGAATAAATGCACTATAATGATTAATAATCAATACACCTTAATTACAGCCAATGTAAACTCTCTTGTTTCTCATTCAAAAAAGCTTTCTCTTATGCACTTGCTCGAAAATTATTCACCAGACATGATGTGTGTTAACGAAACAAAACTCAAAGAGAAACATCAGCTGATAATGACTGATTACAATATAATTAGAACTGATCGAAAGTCTAACGAAGGGGGCGGTGTTGCCATATTAATAAAAAATACAGTAAAATATAAAATAATTAAAAATGCGATTTTTGATAATTTCATTTGTTTAGAATTATGCATTATTTTAACTAAACTTCCTAATAATAATAACTTTTATATAATTTCTGCTTATGCACCACAAACAAATTCCAATTATTTTATAAACGAGTTCAAAAAAATTTTTGATGTTCTATGTCTAGACAATCCAAATAACTATTATATAATAACAGGGGACTTTAACGCAAAACATAATTACTGGTTAAATGCGAAGAATAATAGTAGAGGGAATCAGCTAAATAAATGGTTAGAACAAAATAAAATTTTATATAAATGTAAACTGCTTGTAACAGACCTACCTACATTACCGAGAGCAAACTCCTATTTAGATCTAATTATTAGTGACTCAAGAATTAATTTTGTTGGCACTATTTCCACAATTCCTATGGATAGTGATCATTGTGGTATCCTATCAAAATTTCGAATTAACAATGATAAACTTTTACCTGAAATCCCACCAAATGACAATAAATTTCTATTTAATAAAGTAAACTGGAATAAATTTAGAAAAGAATTAGATAAAAATTTTAATAACGTTTATGAAAATAATGAAAAAAAAATATTTAATAATATCAATATACCAGCAAACGACATTAACTTTCATTTGTTGAAATTAAACGAAATAATTTTAAAAACAATTAACGATAACACAACGAAAATCAATATAAAAAACAACTTTCTAAGTAAATATAATTCAATTAAATTAAAAAAGCTTTTAAAAAAAAAGAGTATTTTAATAAATGACATTCATAAAATATATAAGCAAAATCTCAATTTCTCGGCACCACAAATCATACTTTTAAAAAGCTTATTAAATAATATTAATACCCTAATCAAAGAACAAATCAAAATAGAAATTAGTACATATTGGAATAATAGAATAAGAAAAATCATTCCCGGAAATAACCATAATATGTTTCCTGAAATCAATAAAATTTTCAGGAAAAAAAATGGTGATTCCAATATCAAATGCTTAAATATAAAACCTACGGAACAATACCTTTTAAATGAAAATAATATAGACTCAAATAAACTTAATAAAACCAATGATGATAAATTCATTGTTACTAACCCTATAGATATTAATAAAATAGTCGGTACATACTTAGAACATACTCATAAAAAACACAATCACCTTTTTAACAATTTTCACAGCAACATATCTAATAAAATCAACTCTTCTAAACAATTAAATAAAGAAAAACTGAATAACAATGTTTCCTTATGTAATTTTAGCGAACAAAACAAATCAGATAACCAATATGTAGAAAATAGTTATTTCACGAACTTTGATGATCTAAACTACAAATTTAAATCACTTAAACCAAAAACTTCTTGTGGCTACGATAACATACCAAATATTATTTTAAAGAATTTAAGCAACAAAATAATAAACCAATATGTAATTCTTTTTAACAATTGCTTAAACTTGTCTTATTTTCCTAACATATGGAAAAAAGCCAAAGTCATACTTTTTAAAAAACCTGGAAAAGACCCTGTTATACCAGGAAATTATAGGCCCATAAGCCTATTACCCAACATAAGTAAGGTGTTCGAGACAATAATAAATGATAAAATTAATATGTTTGTCAATGAAAATAATATTTTAGTAAACAACCAATTTGGATTCAGACACAAGCATGGTGCTATAAATGCTATCACAAAACTAGTTTCCGACGTTTGCTGGAGCATTAATAAAAAAAATGCTACCGGAGCATGCTTAATCGATTTAGAAAAAGCGTTTAACAGCATATGGTTAGATGGTCTAGCTTACAAATTATACAAATATAAATTTCCGTACCACCTTATTGATATTATTCTCAATATGATTTATGGTAATAAATTCTATATTTCCTCTAAAGATTCAAAATGCTATAAATTACATAATATTGAAAATGGTCTAATGCAAGGCACGGTGAACTCCCCAATATTATTCTCGATATATATCAATGAACTACTAGAAATATTAAATTCATTCAAGGGCGAACATCATTCATTGGCCTTTGCCGACGATATAATTATTTATACAAGTAGTAACAAAATAGAAAATATAAACAATGCAGCCCAAAAAATGTTCAATTTTGTAATCGATTACTGTAAGGTCTGGCAGCTAAAAATTAATTACAATAAATGTGAAACTATTCTATTCCGCAATACGTATAAAAACTTAAACTATAATCTAAAAAAACATTGGAGAAAATTTGAAATAAAAAGTCCTTCAAATGATATATTACCGAAAAAAAAATCAGTTAAGTATCTAGGTACTAATCTCCAATTTAATATTAACTACTCTAATCATATCAAAGAGATAATATTGAAAGCGAATAAAGCCTTTATGGCATGCATAAAACTGTTTTTCAATAATACAATAAGTACAAGGGTTAAAATTATTAGTTACCAAGCTTTTGTCAGACCCACATTAACCTATGCTTCACCAATCTGGTACAATATAAGTGCCAGTTTGATGGAAAAAATTAGAAAATTTGAGAGAAAGTGCATAAGAGTGTGTTTAAACGAGTGCAGAAAACCCGAAACTAATTTTTTGCATTATCTTTCAAACAAATATATATATAAAAAATCAAAACTAACAAGAATTGATAATTTCATAATTAAATTGATTCGCCAACATTTTGATAGAGCAATTAACACTCCCGAAAATGGTTTAATATCCCATATATTCTACCATAATAATGAGTATATTAAAAAAACATTAAAATCGAGCTTCATAGCACCAGAACATTTCATTTACTTAGATAAAGAAGGTTTTATACAAAGCCAAAATCATGTCCCTCTACTATTTCACTATAGTAGAAGGGCTACATGTACTAAAATAGAATTTGATCCAAATAATATTGACATGGGTTGCCTGAAATACGACACCCATATCCCAAATAAGGATATGTCTGTCTATAGAGATTATTGGTGGTTAAAAAATTTAAATTGAGTTTAACAAATTTTTTTTTTTTGTATTAAAGTTTTATTTTTAGATATATTTTTAGAATAGTGTTTAAGTTAGTTTTAAGGTTTTTATTTTAAATAATAATGAAAATGAATTGGTTTTTAAGTAATTTTTTTTACAATTATATAATAGAAAAAAATATATAAAAAACTATATATCATTTGTAAATATAAATAAACAAACTAATAAAAGAACCAAAATTTACAAAATAAAAATATTATATTTTTACATGTAAATCAACCAAAACAATAAATTTAATCTAATTTTGTAAACTTTTTTATGGATGTAAAGAGAAACTGAAGAAATAAATAAAAAGTAATAAAAAAAAAAAATGTTTTCTACTATTTCCCACAGTACCTGTATAATCCTAACGAGTTTATTTTAGCTTTTGGTAATTCTTTGTTTGTTTTTGTTTAACGTAAATGGGTTTTTCGATTTATGTTTTTTCAGTACAGTCTTTGTAGCCTTCAAGAATTTATGCCTAGCTATTATAAGATTTTTATACATGGGTTTAAGATTTCAAAATAATAACGTATGAGTGCTTGATTAAATAATAAATTCATTTTATATTTAAATTTTAAACATAATAAAAAATTAGTTTTATATGATTCTTATGGTTATTCTTAATGGTTCATAATTAAATTCAGTTTTTAATTATACATTAGTTCAATTTTTATATTATTACTTTAAAATTTTGATAAAATTCAGTTATTTGTTAAAAATTTAATCATTTATGTAAGTTAAATATTTTTCCAAGACAATTTTTTTGATTTAATTAAGAAAAATTTTCATTTTAATATAGTAATTTAATACAGTAATTGCATAATTTTAAATTTATTTAGTAAAAATATTCGACTTAATGTAATTTGAAAAGTATAATAGTTAAAAAAATTTAATTTTAATATTTTTATAGGTAAATTTACTAATAATAATTATATAGTAATGCAATTGTTACACAACTAAATTAAAATTTGATAAATTTAAATACTCAATTATTTATGATAGTTTAATTTTGCAAATAATATTTTCAATTAGTTAATTTTATTTTAATGCTAGTCAATTTTAATTTAATTTAATTAAAAAAATGTTTGTTACTTTTTCTTACATTTATATTTAACGATAATTATTTAAGTATGTAATTTAAAATTCACTTATCTTTTTATTCAATTTTGGGCGCTCTAACCTTGTACCTGCTTTTGATATACTTTCGGTGGTGCTGGTAGAGTAAGATGACTGCTTCCAATATTTTGATAGTAGTTATGATAATCAGCAAAATATTGATGTTGTCGTTATGTTCCTGCAAAGTTTCTATTATTATATTGTTGTTTATTTCGCCTTCATTATCTGTTTTGGAGCTTTTTTCCCCCCATATTTGATTAATCACTGTTTTTTTTTTTTTTATTTATTATTATTATTATTTTTTTTATTATTTATTTTTAATGTATTGTTTTTGAATTGTTACATATTTTATTTTTTTAAATTTCATTTAGAGTATTATATATTTTTTTGTTTTTAGAATATATTTTTTTAAAGTTAAATGTTTTTGTTTTAATTAATTTTTTAAATTTAGTACTTCCAATTTTTCTTTTAATTTTTCTAACATGTACTCTTCTTCTCTAAGTTCTTCCCAAGAGTAACATAGAACTTCGCACTTTTATTCTTTTTTCTGTTAATTTAAAAAATTTTTCATCCAGTATTACTGGCATTTTCTTATATTTTTTTTTTTTATTGTTTTTGTAATTTTATTGCCATTGTAATTTTTTTTTCTACACAGTTTTTAGAATATAATATTTTTTAAAATTATAAGATTTTCTAGTTTATTCTATTTTGAACATTTTGTTTTTGTTTGTTTTTTTTTTTTAATTATTTTTAATTATTAAACACTTTAAACTTAAATTTGCCGTTTTATATATGTAATATATTTGTCTCTACAGTAAGAAACTAATTTAATTTTAATTTATTTAGAGATAGTTTACTTGGATATACTTCCGGAGAGGGGTTGTGAGCTATCCAGATGACGTCATCACATAACGGTACTAAATATCTCAAAGTTTCCGAATATATATACTATTAGTGGCGATGGCGCCATCTAGTGGTCCAAAAATGCATTACAAACATTTCCTAAGATTTTGTAGCATTTTAATTTTAATGTTATATTTTTCCTGTAAAGCAATAGACTGGAACCAATATTTTACAACATTGTAGGGCATGATATTGTCTTTCATAAACATCTTGTTTTATCTGAATCGGTGCTACCGTTTTTGAGATATTGCAATTTCAAGTGGAAATTTAAAACAAAAAAAAAAAAATTTTGAACTTTTAAAAAAATCACTATAAGTATGAAATTTTCAAAACCACCCTGTATTTTTATTATATTGTTAGAAAGGTTTTTTGACACTCTTTCTAACGGTGTATAATAAGTATTGTATATGTTGACAAATAGCCCCACCAGAGAACATAAATGAAAAACTGACACCACAATTTTATCAAAAAATACATTTTCATACTTTATTTCTCATAAATTTATTTTGGCTTTTTGTTTTCCAGTTGAAATATTTATTTTAAAATGTAAGAATGTACTTTATTTGTTTATTTGTTTCATTATTTTTAATTCTTTGCATCTTAATAACTCACATATTATTATACAAAAATATACAAATAAACGTAAATTGGAATACATTTTAATTATATACTGAATAATGCCTACACATGTATGGGCATAACCTATAATTATATTTTAGTAGTTTTTTTTCCAAGTACAGGCTTTGATACGATTATTCCATTTATTATAAAGGTTATCTAATTATCTTTAATTAAAATAATGAAATAAAAATATAATCCTGATTGAAGAACTAACGTATAAATATTCTGGAAAAAGCGGAAATCCTGATTTAGAATTCAAATCTAAAATTTCTTCTAATATTTTATATACAAACACATATATAAATATTCTGGGAAAAGCGGCAAGCCTGATTTAGAATTCAACTCTAAAATCGCTCCTGATTCAGATTCTTGTGTATATATATGTTTATAAATATTCTGGAAAAAGCGCATAATTCTGATTTTGTAGCCAACTCTAAGGTCCTTTCTAATTATACTTTTACATACATATTTCAACAACAAAAATTTTAAAACTATGTGGTAGCACCAACTCTAAAATCCCTCCAAATAAATTACTAAAACCTAACTCAATTGTAGTATATATTGACCGTTCATAAAATTATTTCCATAATTGTTAATAACTAAAAATACAAATTCTTTTATTATAAATTTTAATAAATGCTGACATAACATTTTGGTTAGGTCAAAACATTTCTCAGTGCTAACATCTGTTTACAAACATTTGTATGATAGCAAGTGCATTGCATGGTATCTTACAAAATTAATAATTTTATTTTTTTTTGTGGATCAAATTACATTTTTGTTATTTGTTTGAAAATGTAATGTTAATGAATGATAATGATTCATATAATTTTTTAGTTGATATTTTTGGTTAATGATCTTTATGTAATAATGAACTAGGTCAGTAAATATTATATTTAACCCAAATAAAAATTCTTTGTAACTAAGTAATAAATTTTAATAATTTATTGCTCTAGATTATATTTGTATGGATTGGAAGAAGTCCAAAATAGTATATAAGGATTGATATTTTAAATTAAAAATCAGAGTTAATCCATCTCCAAACATAAAATAATATTTTTTTATTTAATAATTATATTTTTATCCCTGCAGTCTATATGCTAGAATAATAATAATAATAACTTATAAAATAATATAATAATAAATATATATATATATATATATATATTATTCTTGCTATTTTTATATTTGGCATGTTTAATATATTATAATAAAATATAAAGTAAATAGGCAGTTTTTGCCTGCGGAGGAGCAAAGCCTTTTTGCTGTAATTAAATGAATAAAGGAACACATTGCATCAGTCAATTTACTTGCCTGATCAGTGTGTGTTAGGAAAAGACATTTGACATCATAATTATACGGACGAAATTTATTACATGGCGACCCTGCACTAACCTGGAATAAAGTGCAGTGAACAACTTCAACAACAATAGTTCACACACTCCAAATCTGAAAAACAGAGATAATTTTTTTAACAGACAGGAAGACTTAGACAAAATTAATGGAAATAAAAACAGATGAAGATTTCCACCTACGCTTTGACGCCCTAGTAGACCAAATCCTTAAAACTAAAGAAGAAATAAAGCAAAAGAAGACAGAAGAACAAAGAATCAAGGAAGCAATTGAAGCAACAAAAATAAAATTCACATTAGATCAATACAAACAACGGGTACGGCCCAAACAAAAAAGAGGAGGAAAGAAATTTCAACGAAGAAAACAACTTAGTAGATTGTACAAGAGTCTACCCTTTATACAATCTCAAGAAAGAATCAACGAATTAAAGGATAACAAATAACATGGGTTTGTTCTCAGTAGAGGCAACTTCAACAATTGTCCAGCAAGCAAACCTGCATACACATGAAATTTTGAAGGAAGTCAGTATAACAATATTTATCATACTTATTTATGAAGCAATCAAATATTGGATAAATAAAAAAGCAGAAAGAAGAGCTCAACGTTTAACAACGATATAATCAACTATATATGTATTTAATCATTAGAATTAAAAATTTTCTTTACAAATAAAACAAATAATTAAAAATAAAATTTTTTTTTAAATAAAATAACATATATATATAAAAAAAAAAAAAAAAAAAAAATAATGTCAAATTAAAATAATATATCATATAAGTAAAATTTGTTTAAAAATAATGTTTAATAATTAAAGTAAATTTTGAAAATTAAAAATTTTGCTACTTGTCTTTATTCTACATTAAAAACTTTATGGACTTTGAAAAAATACAAAACTAAAAGACTTATTACGTACATTAAACAAGTGAAGAAAAAAAACCAAGGGTTTTTAAAAAAGCACATTTGTAAATTTATATTGTATTACATACTGAGTTTAACTTTGGAAATATTTACTTGGAAATAGTTACTGCTTACTTATAAAATTTACTGCTAACAGTAAAGTTTTTAATTTAAAGTTGTTATAGCCCTTCAATGGGGAAGGTTGCCAAGTTTCTCAAGGATCTAACTTCATCTAACTCCCCCCTCCGTCCCCTCATTTTTTTTAGGTTCTAGGAATTAAATTGTGAATTCCACAAAAATTTGGAATTTTACTTAGAATTATGCAATCTAAGAAAAAATGGGTAAAACTGAGAGACACTTTCTTTAATTTAAGGAACCGCTTTTAAATTTAAGAAAAACCTTTAACATATGTTAAAATATAATGTTGGGCCTTTATATTTTGTATATTAATAAAAAAAAAAATTGGACAGGTATTCAAGTTACAGGTGCTTAAAAATAGCAAAATTTCAATTTTCGAGCCCTTATAGCTCTTAAACAGGGGGCTTGACAAAAAAATTTTATTAACCGGCTTCTACTAATATTTGAGGATCTAACTTCTCCCAAAATTTCAGGATCCTATCTTAAACCGTTTAGGAGATATATGGGACCAAAAATTTTGCAAAAATTGAGTTTTATATAATGGTAAATTTTAGTACCGTATGGCAACCCTATACATTTAGGCGACATATTTTTGTAAAGCCTATAAAAGAAGCTCTCTTCTACCGTTTTTTTATTGAAAATAAACCTAACAGAACTCTTGATATATCAATTTAAATATAGGGCTTTTTTGGAATTTGCAGGGGCTGTAGCTTTGTCACCCTTCAAAATTAAGAAAAACCTTTGACACATGTTGAAATATAATTATAGAGCTTTGAATTTTGTATATCACTAAAAAAAAATTTGGACAGGTATTCAAGTTACAGGTGTTTAAAAATAGCAAAATTTCAATTTTCGAGCCCTTATAGCTCCTAAATAGGGGGCTTGACAAAAAAATTTTGTTAACCGACTCCTACTAGTTTCTTAGTATCTAGCTTCTCCCAAAATTTCAAGACCCTAGCTTGAACCGTTCAGAAGATGTGTGTGGCCAAAAATTTTGCAAAAATTGAGTTTTGTGTAATGTTAAATTTTAGTACCGTATGGCAGCCCTAAATATTTGCCTTTTAAATATTTATAAAGTTTATAAAACCAGCTATCGTTTGCCGTTTTCAGATTGAAAATATATTTAACAGAACTCTTGTTATAACAATTTAAATATAGGGCTTTTTCCAAATTTAGGGGGCTGTAGCCCCGTAACAGATGGGGCTACAGAAAAAAATTATTCTACGAAATTATTTTTTTTTGCGAAAACTACCCATGGTTAAAATTTCTTTACTCTATTTCAAACGATGTAAAAGTTTTTGTAAACATACGGACAGACGGACAGACAGACGGACGGACGGACGGACGGACGGACAGAGTGAAACTATATAGGCACATTTTTACAAAATTTTTTGAAAATGTGCTAAAAAGAACCCGACCAGAACTTACACTGTATCTTACATAGAAGGGAAACATAAAGAGATTAATGAGGTTTGGGAATAATTTGAACAAAAAGATAATATTCAGTTTGACACTATACTAAAGATTAAAGAAATAATAAGACAAATAACGATATTTTTGAAACCAAAAACTGAACTAGTAACAACAGAAGAACAAAAAATGGCAAATTTTGAGTTAACAACAGCAATAAAAGTGGTACCTTTATTTGAGGGAGAAATTAAACATCTTTCAAATTTTTTAGGACTTGTAGAATTTTATGCCGACACATTAAAGGATGACACTGAAAAAGAGAAGCTACTAAAGTTTATATTAGCCACCAAATTATCTGACAAAATTAAGAACAGATTAATAACAGAAGTACAAATAAATACAATTAGTAAATTGAAAGAAGTATTAAATGCAAACTTTAAATCGAAAAAGAATCCAACAAAAATTCAAAATGAACTAACAAGATTGGTACAAGGTAATCAGGATGTTAATTCATTTGCAACCAAAATCGAAATGCTCATAGCTCAATTGAATGAGTTACAAATAGCAGAGCAAGGTGAAAACCACAGAAATATTATAATAAAACTAAATGATCAATTAGGTCTTAACACATTCTAAAACGGATTGAATGAAATGCATAGAGCAATAATTTTACCAGCAAAACCAAAGAGTTTTGCAGAGGCTATTCAATTAGCATCAGAAAATGATAGCAATATAAGACCAAATAATGTAATGCATTTTAGAACAAATAATTTCAGAAGTCAATTCAACAGACAAAACAATTTTAGAAGAAATTATAATAATAACAACTACAATAATAGAAGCAACTATAATAACAATTATCGCAATAACAACTTTAATAATAATCGAATACAACAGAACAATAACAACAACTATTATAATAATAATAGTAATAATAATAATAGCAACCAGGGAAACTTCAGCGGCCCGGCCGAAGAAACCCGGGGCATGCCAACAACATGCAAAGGAACAGCCAAAACCAATTCAACAGAAGAAAATAAGCACATTTAGCAGTGACAATAACTGCGCAAATATAATAAAAATAAACAATGAGAAAGAATATATAACATTATTAATAGATACAGGAGCAGATATATCTATAATTAAGGACAACATCATAAAACAACAAATATTAGAAAATGCTACCTGCCAGATAAATGGCATTACAGATAAAATTTTTATGACAAAGGGTGTAATAAATTTAGAATTAAAATTTGAAGAACATACAATTAAACATATATTTCATGTTATTAATGAAAAAATTAATATAACAGCTAACGGTATTTTAGGTAGAGATTTCTATATGACAACAAATGCAGAATAGATTATGAAACATGTACATTAATTATACCTAATCAAGAAGAAGATATAGTACTACCAATGAGTATAAATATTAAAACAATATCCAACATCATGCTACAACCTCGAACAGAAGCAATCATAAACATAGATATAAATGTAAAAGAAGATAGTATAATTATAGAAATGGCAAAAGGGGTATTTATAGCAAATACAATTATCCCAGCAGAAGGTTTAAAACATGTAAAAATATTAAATACAAGGGAAACACCAGTAAATATAAACACAACTGAAATTGAATTTCAACCTTTAAAACATTATCAAATATTATCTTTTAAAAATAATAATGTATCAAAAACAAGATTTGAAAAATTAAAAAAAGAAATAAATATAGATAACTTAGATACAAAAGCAAAAACAACAATATTAAATATTTGGGAAAAATTTCAAAATATTTTTCATTTGGAGAATGAGATGCTGACAATAAACAATTGTTATGAACAACGAATTTCTACAATAGATAAGTCACCAAAAATGGAGATTAGTTGTTGATTTTAGATCATTAAACAAAAAAATAGTGGATGATAAGTTTCCATTAACTAGATTAGAAGATGTATTGGATAAATTAGGAAAAGCTAAATATTTTTCAACACTGGATATGACGAGTTTTTTTCATCAAATTCCGTTGCATCCAAAATTAAGGCAAATGACAGCATTTTCGACAAATAAGGAACATTATCAATTTAAAAGATTACCATTTGGACTAAAAATTTCCACAAATAGTTTTCAACGTATGTTATCTGTAGCATTAAGTGGTTTACAAGAAGCCGCATTTCTGTATGTAGATGACATAATAGTATTTGGCTCAAATCTAACAGATCACAATATTAATTTAATAAAAATATTAGAACGATTACAAGAATACAATTTAAAACTTAACCCGTCAAAAAGTAATTTTTTAAAACAAGAAGTTGTATATTTAGGACATCTAATAACTTCCGAAGCTATAAAAACAGATCCTGCAAAATTTTTTTACAATAAAAAAATACCCAACGCCAAAAGATGCTGATGAAGTAAGAAGAATCGTAGCCTTCTGCAACTACTACAAAAGATTTATAAAAGACTTTGCAGAAATAGCTAGACCTTTACATCAATTATTAAAGAAAAAACAAATATTCGGTTGGAGTGAAGAAAGTAATAATGCTTTTGAAAAATTAGAACAAAAATTAATAGAACCACCAATACTAAGTTATCCAAATTTTGCCGAACCATTCATACTAACAACAGATGCATCAAACTATGCGCTTGGAGCAGTTTTATCACAAGGAAAAATAGGAGATGATAAACCAATTGCTTATGCAAGTAAATCGCTAAACAAACATATAATTATATTTTTATCCCTGCAGTCTATATGCTAGAATAATAATAATAACTTATAAAATAATATAATAATAAATATATATATATATATATATATTATTCTTGCTATTTTTATATTTGGCATGTTTAATATATTATAATAAAATATAAAGTAAATAGGCAGCTTTTGCCTGCGGAGGAGCAAAGCCTTTTTGCTGTAATTAAATAAATAAAGGAACACATTGCATCAGTCAATTTACTTGCCTGATCAGTGTGTGTTAGGAAAAGACATTTGACATCATAATTATACGGACGAAATTTATTACACAATGTTGTATCAAACTATAAAGTACATTCTTACATTTTAAAATAAATATTTCAACTGGAAAACAAAAAGCCAAAATAATGAGAAATAAAGTATGAAAATGTATTTTTTGATAAAATTGTGGTGTCAGTTTTTCATTTATGTTCGCTGGTGGGACTATTTGTCAAAATATAACATTTAAATTAAAATGCTACAAAGTCTTAGGAAATGTTTGTAATGCATTTTTCGACCACTAGATGGCGCCATCGCCAATAGTAGTATATATATTCGGAAACTTTGAGATATTGAGTACCGTTGTGTGATGACGTAGTATTGATAGCTCACAACCCCTTTCCGGAAGTTTATCCCACTAATTTTTTGTTTTCAAATTCTTACAATTTATATTTTTTATTTCTGTTATAAACTTTTGTATTTAAACTATAATTATTTATTCTTTTACAATAATATTTATGTGTTGATTATTTTAATTATTAACGGCACCGAAAAATATTAGTAGTAAGCAAAATATTTTCTTGCATATGGTTGTCTATTATCGATTTAAAACACGTTCTATTACTAATTATTAATCTTCTTATCAGTAATTTCAAATATTTTATAATAAAATATTTCTTATACTTGTGGTTGCAATATCTGCATTGCTACTATGTCGCCAACTACAATAATGTCATTTAATATCAATGAAAATATTAAGGTTGATTATTTTACAGTCGTTAACAAAAAAGTGGTGTCAAATTATAACAATAATTTTAACATATTATATTTAAATATGCAAAGTCTTCGGAACAAATTAAGAAATCTAGAAATATTAATAAATTCTTTAGGTGTTAATGTACATGTGATAGTTTTAACTGAAACATGGCTTTTAAAACATGAAAATCAGTTCTTTAATCTCACAGAGTATGTTGCGTATTTTTCAAATCGCGATAAAGCAAATGGTGGATCAGCTTTTTATATGTCCGAAAGGATAAATAGTAATTTAATAGTTGAAGAAAATTTTTATAATTCCAATTTGCTCATAGTAAAATTCCCAAAAGAAAACGTTAATATATTGGGAATTTACAGGTCGCATCAAACAAATCTAAGTGACTTTTTGATAAATTAGATGAAATAACAGATAGGTACAAAAATTTATTAATTTTAGGGGATTTTAATATAAATCTCGTAGACAAAAGCAGTAGTGAGGTTAAATCTTATTTGAGAACATTACTGTGCATTGGTATCTTAGAATACAATAGTTTAAATGAAAAGTTCGCGACTAGAATAAGCGCTAGTTCTAAATCAATAATTGACCACTTCTGTACTGATGTGGTGGGTTACAGATATAATCTTCACGTTACGGATACTTTATTATCTAAACACCAACTGCTTTTTGTAAGTATGAATGTAAACCTTAATAAGAAGGTTTCTAATCCCACAAAAACAGTTCTAAATTATGGGAAGCTTTCTAATGATACCTTCTAGGGGAACATAGGAACATACAGTAACCTTAATGATTTCATAAAAATATTATCGGAGAAAATTGAAAAACATACGGAAGTTAGAACAAAAAAGGTTAAAAACAAACATGAGTGGATAACAGATGATATAATTCGTATTATTAAAATTCGTGAATCTTTTTTTAAATATAAAAAAAAATATTCAAATGAGCGTAACGGAAAGATACGAATATTATAAAGATATGACAAAAAAGGGAAGTAATAGCCCTCTTTACCCTCTTTAGCTAAGCTATTTTAGTAATTTAATAACTAGTCATTCTAATAATAGTAAGAAACTGTAGGATTTGTATACAAGAATAATGAGCAATAAATACAGTACTGCAAACTCCAATCATTTGGTGGAAATTGTACATAACAATACTACCATAAACTCGCTACAAGAAATTTTTAATACCATTAACTCTTACTTTATTGATGTCACAAATACGTTAACGTTATCCACTAACCCAAATGACAAAAATTATTTAGCTTCCTTTCCGAAAACAATCTATGTAAACCTCCTTCTATCGCCTACGGATTTAGAAGAAGTCAAATCAAATATTGAATCATTATAATCAGGGTCTGCAACTGGATATGATAATATCTCATCCAAAGTGTTAAAACATTTTTCGGAACAAATAAGTCCAATACTTGTAAAATTTATTAATTTGTGTTTTAAATCGGGTATATTTCCAGAATCACTAAAAATTGCAACTGTTATACATGTTCATAAGTCTGGTGTTAAATCAAATCCCTCAAATTATCGTCCAATATCAATCTTAAATTCCATTTCCAAAGTATTCAAGAAAATTATTAGCAACAGATTGACTAAATTCATTACTTTAAATGGCCTATTACATAAGGAACAATATGACTTTGAGGATAATTTAAATACTACTGCTGCATGTGTAGCCTTAACTGATTTTATATCCAAAAGTATTGATAACATAAAAAATTTACAGCTTGCTTATTTTTGGACTTACAAAAAGCTTTTGATTGTGTGAACAATGAGATTCTCTAAAAAGTAGAATTTATTGTGTTTATTCTTTGCGTGCTAATCAGGGAATTTTTGTTAATGTTCCATTTTGTTAATGTTCATAACTTTTTTTTCGTGGTGGTTGTTCGTTTGCTTAATAGGCTTCCTGAACGAATACGATTCCATAGAAATGCAAATAAGTTCGCTAATAAAGTAAACTTTTGGCTTCTAAGTTTTGATCGCGGCGAAATCGACAGTTTGCTATCACCTTCAACTTAATCGATTTATCTATGTATATATATATAAGTATATATACAATTGTTGTTTTCTCAACTATGGTTCGCATAACATCCCTTCTCTCTTAGAAGATTGTTTAAATATTTCATAAAAACTCTTTTTGTTGTTATTTTTCCCTTTTTCTTTTAAATTTTTTTTTTGTTTGTTGCACTTTATTTTTTATATTTTCTTTTCTTACCCCACAACAGAAAAAATAGCATTATAGTTTCTGGTATTAAACACTGCTTCTTATTATGAAGTATATAATTCCTTTTTCTTATTCACTTGTCACTAATGTATTTAATTTTTTGTTTTTCTTTAATTTTTAAACTGATAGTAAAATGAATTTAATTTAAGTAAATGAATTATAACTTGATATAACTAGAATGAATAACGTATTTTTTTAAATCTAAAATATAAACCAGGTCAAATAATCTATGTAAAACACAATAAACGTTTAAGGTCCAAATTAAATTTTCGGTACAAAGAAATTAGAAAAACAACTACGATAACACAAGCAGGAAGAATTGTTCATAAATCCAATATTAATTCATTTTTTATTATTTCTCGTTTTTTATAATTAATTTTTCACAACTTGCAAATATTAGATTGTACTACATGCAAGTATAGGAGAAGTGAAAATTCTGAACCACACCGGATCTCATACGGTAGCAGTAAGCCTCTGAAAAGCAAAAATTCAGGAAGGAAAGTTCAGAAATATTCACATAAGCAATCTCGGCACTCTGAAAGAAGCAAATACAGAACTAATTTGATGAATTTAAGACCACGAGAATTAACTATCAATTAAATAGCAATTAACTATCTTGGTACATCCTGGAAATGGATAGCTGGTACTCCAGACAACGAAGATTTTCTGATGTTTAAGAGAAAAATTAATAATTTACTGAGTAATAATAATAGACAAGTAGTAATAAATAAAATGCACAAAGATAGAACAGACAATATTACTGGAATTACTAACAATATATTAGGAAATATTAGGCTAGGTTATAGTTTTCAGCACCAGTTCTTATAGTTTTCAGCACCACATAAAACTTCTTAAAGAAGAAATAATCAATCGTAGTTACGCAGCTCATTTGGCAAAAGTAGGTGTAGTTCATTCAATACTTTTAACAAAATCAAAAGTAGAAACGGTAATTCAAATCTAAAATAAAGAAACTTTTGCATTAATGCCGAAGAGGCTTTAGATATTTCAAATGTTAAAATTAATTCAAGTGGCACTTGTTTGTTCTATCTTACTGATATTCCATTAACAGATAATATAGTTTATGAAAATTTAACAATTAAATCTGGAATTCAAAATAACATTGTAATAAAAACTAAATTCAATAATATTTTATAAAACGATAAAATTGTAAATAAATTATTAATAATAATTAATAAATAAATTGAAAAATTATATGGCATTAAAGGAAATTGTTAAAAACTTAATAAAATGATTATATGCAAAAAAGAAAATACATTAAATCTCAAAAACTCTACCTGGATCTTCAATCTATTAAAAGGATAAAATTCTACATGCAACATGACTAAACAGGAACCATATTCCATCTGTGGAAGAAAAAACTTGTTATTTTTCATATAAATACTAAGTGTTACATTTACTTTAAAATTAAATCAAACTCTTTTATTTTAAACATGACATTCTTTATTTACAATATTCTAAATTAAACTAAATTTTATTAACATATAAATAATTTAAATAATAAAAATATAAATAAATAAAATAATAAACATAAGGAATTAAAAAAAATATACATATAACTAATTTAAATAATAAAAATATAAATAATTAAAATAATAAACACAAGGAACTAAAAAAAAAAATCAATACTTATTATTTTCAAAATGTTGATCAACTGTCAATAATTTTTTCAATTAATAGTGTGGTAAATTTTAGTGATGGGACTTGCGACGTTAAGTATCGATCTATTTTATGTATATCAACTCAGTAATTTAATTAATTTAAAAACAAATATTAGTATTTTTATATAATATATAATATATATTATAATCAATATCAAAATTAAAAAAAAAAATATAAACTACACTTAATAATAATAATAATTAAATATTATATTATTGAAATAAGAAATATATGATTTTTTAGCTCGTAAAAAAAATTGTTTATTTTTTTTTTTTTGATTAAAAATTATAAAATTAAATTATTCAATTACACTTATTTCAAAAATAATTAAAATTTTGAGTAATAATTGAAATTATTCTATCTCGGTTTAACAAAATATATAAAAGTAGTCATCTACTTAAACTTGGCGCCTTTATAAATAAATTATAAATAATACTTAAAATCTACTAAGAACTGGCATCATTATAAATATATTATAAATAATACTTAAATCACACTAAAAAATTTTGACAAAACTCCTACATAAAAAGAAAAAAAAACATTTTAAAAAAAATAACAAATGGTTAATCAATGTATCCAGTGTTCCAAAAGAATTTATAGTAATAGCAAAGGTGTATTGTGTATTGGGTCGTGTGAATGATCATTTCATATAAGATGCGTTGGTGTATCTGATGATTTATTTGAAAAAATAAAAACTGGTAGACTACTATGGAGATGCCAAAAATGTCCAAATTTGAACGAATCTTTTATTGTAGAGCAAGAGGAACACATTACAAAAGTTGCCTGTACGTTAAATAACCAGAAATATCCAACAACTACAGAATCAATCACTCTAACTGGGAAAGTTGGTACAAACTCTGATAGCCTTGCAACTACTGCCAATAATATGCTTGGAATAATTAGTGATAAAACTAAGGAGCTCGACTCCTTCAATCCGGTTGATTGCACTTCAGATTCTATAGCTTAATACCTTAAAAACTTGGGAGGTATTGTTATGAGTATTTTAATTTCACAAAGTTTGGTTTCTCATAAACTGGATGAATCGATGAAATTTCAAAAGGCGTTAATTGAGGAAAATGGTTACATAAAAGCAGAAATAGCTGAAAACAACAAAAAAAACAACATCCTTGAACAAAAAATTAACTATCTTGAATCTCAAATGGACAAGGAGCAGCAACAAAAAAATAATAGCAATATTGTCGTAGTTGGATTACCACCAAATCCAGGTAAACTAAATTCTATTTTTTTGGATATGGCAAGTAAAGTAGGATATGATTTAAATGAAAGTGATATACTACAAATTGAAATTTTGAACACAAATTCAAGTAACAAAACAAATCTGAAGCAATATATTGTGCAACTTCATTCAAATGAAATCAAAGAAGGACTTATGCGGGAAAACAGGAGTCAACATATTTTCACGGCTGATTTTTTTCCTAAAGAAGAAAGAAATAGAGAAATATATTTAGGAAACCATTTATCGAATTTACAAAAAAAATTGTATTATGAGGCAAAACAATTTTAAATTAATAATAATTTTCAATTTTTATGGATTAAAGAAAACACTATCAAAATTCGAAAAACTGCCTCTAGCAAAATATTTCACATCAATAACTTTAATGACATATCAAATATCAAAAAAAAACTATTAATTAATAATACAAAAACAATGATTTCTGAGCATTGCTCTTTGTTTCCTCCAAAATCAACAAAAAATTATATTATTTTTTGCGCATTTTTTATTAATCATTTTCAATATAAATGCTATAATTTTTAAACTTTGTAAATATACAAGATTCTTTTTTTAAATTCATATTACATCTTTTTTCAACATCTCTCTTACTCACAATAATTTACATAATTCATTAATATCATCAACAAAAAAAATAAAATTCACAATAATAATTTTTCGTACAATTAAATTATTACACACATTAATAATTATACTAATTTTTTGTTTTCAAATTCTTACAATTTATATTTTTTATTTCTGTTATAAACTTTTGTATTTAAACTATAATTATTTATTTTTTTACAATAATATTTATGTGTTGATTATTTTAATTATTAACCGCACCGAAAAATATTAGTAGTAAGCAAAATATTTTCTTGCATATGGTTCTCTATTATCGATTTAAAACAAGTTCTATTACTAATTATTAATCTTCTTATCAGCAATATCAAACATTTTATAATAAAATATTTCTTGTACTTGTGGTTGCAATATCTGCATTGCTACTATGTCGCCAACTACAATAATGTCATTTAATATCAATGAAAATATTAAGGTTGATTATTTTACAGTCCTTAACAAAAAAATGGTGTCAAATTATAACAATAATTGTAACATATTATATTTAAATATGCAAAGTCTTCGGAACAAATTAAGAAATCTAGAAATATTAATAAATTCTTTAGGTGTTAATGTACATGTGATAGTTTTAACTGAAACATGGCTTTTAAAACATGAAAATCAGTTCTATAATCTCACAGGGTATGTTGCGTATTTTTCAAATCGCGATAAAGCAAATGGTGGATCAGCTATTTATATATCCGAAAGGATAAATAGTAATTTAATAGTTGAAGAAAATTTTTATAATTCTAATTTGCTCATAGTAAAATTCCCAAAAGAAAACGTTAATATATTGGGAATTTACAGGTCGCATCAAACAAATCTAAGTGACTTTTTTGATAAATTGGATGAAATAACAGATAGGTACAAAAATTTATTAATTTTAGGGGATTTTAATATAAATCCCTTAGACAAAAGCAGTAGTGAGGTTAAATCTTACTTGAGAACATTACTGTGCATTGGTATTTTAGAATACAATAGTTTAAATGAATTTAAACCTTAATAAGAAGGTTTCTAATCCCACAAAAACAATCTATGTAAACCTCCTTCTATCGCCTACGGATTTAGAAGAAGTCAAATCAAATATTGAATCATTAAAATCAGGGTCTGCTTACATCTTTTCGCCGATGATGCGGTTATAAAATATTCCGCTGATAGTGAAGGTGAATTAAGGAGCTGGATAATATCGGATCTTTTTAAAATCGAGGAGTGGCTTCTCAAAAACAAGATGTCACTAAATATTAAAAAAACCAAAATCCCACTGTTTGCAATAAATTCGTTAGTCCCATTAATTTCAATTACAATAATAATGTTATCGACGTCGTAAACAATTTTAATTATTTAGGACTTATAATTGATAATAAATTAAAATGGCAAGAGTATATAGAAAATATTATTAAACAAATAGTTCCATACGTTTTCATTCTAAAAAGGTTGAGAAAATATGTGAATAAAGAATTTTTGTTTATTATTTACTCATCTTTCATTTCTTCAAATTTAAATTACTTAAATCTTCTGTCGAGTAATGCATTACAAATACATTTAAATAAGTTGGACATTATTCATAAAAGGGCAATTAAAACCATTAACTTCTATCCTTTCAGACAACCTACCAACTTACTTTACTCACCAAGATTTATAAGTCTTGAAAATCTTTGCAAAAGAGAATTATTATTTAGCTTTTAAAATAATCAATAACTTAATTAAACACAATTTTCTACTTAATCGCAATGTAAACATACACAATTACAACACAAGAAATAAAAGTAACTTTTATCTCTCATTATTCAAAACAGAAAAACAAAAAATGAACTGTGTTTATAACAAATAGTTTACTAGTTTAAATGCTTATAACAAATTAAATAATGAACTAAAAAATATAAATGCATTTAGCTTATTTAAAAAAAGAATAAAAGATTTTATTATTTTGAACGCGTAGTGAAAAGATGTTTAAATACTAATGTTGTGAATTGAATACATGTAATCATTGTAATATAGGTATAGTGTTACTTTACCGTTTTGCTTGCTTTTCTTATTATTTTATTTTGTTTTCTTGTATTATATAACTTATTATTAAATGACTTACTAATATTGTTACTAATTTAATTTGAAACTTGATTTTAAATACAATTACTTTGATCTATACGACATTATAGCTTAGGCTAGAGTCTCAATTAATAAATTGCACTATTTTCTTTTTTTCTTCTTTTTTTTATGAAATAAATTGTAACATGTAACTATAGATTGTTTTAATAAAGAAAAAAAAAAAAAAAGAGATAGCCGGCGTGTATTACTCCTGAATCAGTTCGACGGTGCGATCACAATTGATAAAAAACAAAGTAATATTTTAGGAAGTTACACAATTAAGTTCCACAATTCAACCATAAGCATCGGGGGAAGAACTGACGTGTCAAAAGAAATCTCTTCAGTAAAGGCCATACTTCAACCTCAATTCATAAAGAAAGAATTCCAAGAACATCTCTATTTAGAATTACTGAAGGACATACATCTTAACAACACAAAAGAAAAAAAAACATTAAAAGAAGAAACCAATACAGACCGAATTTTAAGTATAATTAACCAAGCACCCTCAACTCTAACCATGTTCCTTTCAATAGTAGAATTTGTCATATTGATTTGGTGAACAGACCAACAGAAGAAATCTCAGCACAAACAACCTAAACATAAAATAAAACATTTGCGAAAGAAAATCCAGAAAAATTACCTGTCTCCTAGTTTTATCAAGTGGACACTCTCAAGTGTTTTTTTTTGTTTCCTTCTTTTACCCTTGGGGAGCATAGGGCTTCTACATAGCTTCTCTATCGTACTCTATTTTAGGACATTTGTTTTATCTCTGCCCAATTCTTACCACTTTCTTCTATTTCTTTGGACATTGTTCTCCTCCATGACGTTCGTGGTCTTCCTATTTTAATTTTTCCTTGTGGATTCCACTCTAATGCTTGGCGAGCAATTGGGTGTGGTACCTTTCGGAGTGTGTGTTCTATCCACTTCCATTTCTTTTTCTTTATTTGAAGTGCAATTGGTTCTTGTTTCGTGAGAGGCCATAGGTCTGTGTTGCTGATTCGCCTAGGCCAGAAGATCTTAACTATGGTTCTTATGCATTTGTTCACGAAAGTTTGCAGCTTGTTGGTGGTTGACTGCTTTACGAACCAAGTTTCGCTCCCATATAGTAGGACTGATTTCACACAGGAATTAAATATTCTAATTTTGGTGCCTCTAGTTAGTTGTGGGTATCTCCATACAGACCATAGTCTTCCAAATGCCATTCTTGATTGTTTCAGTCTATTTTCTATGTCTTCATCTGCTCCTCCATTCGTAGTTATTATACTACCGAGGTAGTTGAAGCACGGGACATCTTCAATTATATTGCCATCTATTTGGAGTTGCTGATCATTTGTGGCATTCAAACGTAATGATTTCGTTTTCTTTATTTTTATCTTCAGCCCAACTTCTTTCGCCTTAATGTTCAGAACTTGGAGTTTCTCTTGCATATCCCTCTATGTGTGGGCGAGTAGGGCTATGTCATTTGCATAGTCTAGATCCTCCAGGCGGCAAGTTATGCTCCACTTTATTTCTTTTGGGGCAGAAGATGCTTGTTTCATTACGTCGTCGAGTACGGAGTTGAACAATATCGGGGAGAACGGGCAACCTTGTTTTACTCCTGTCTTCATTATTAGTGGCTCATTTAGTTTGCCATTGTGCAGGACTCTTGTTTCCGCATTGTTATACATGTTTTCGATCAAGCGGATTATTTTATCTGGTGTAATAAGTTTCGTCCGTCAATGATTTATTTAATATTAGGTCTTGCCCTAACACATTCTGATCAGGCAAGTTTTATTGCCTGATGCAAAAGTTTCTTCTCTTATTTTTACAGCAAGAAGAAATTGCTGGTCAATGCAGGCAATTAGTGCCATATAAGATTATATTATATTATTAAATATATGTGGACAATTATGCATATCTATGAAGCATGTTTGTGCCAAAAAAAATATTTATTATTTAAATTCTTTATATTAAATATTTAGCCACGCAAATATACTGCAGGGATATCTATAAAATAAAAGATATATTAATTCTTTCCAATCTGATAAACTCTGATTTTTATTTGAATAAACTAGGGTTTATATACAACATTGGATTCTTTAAAATCCATACAAATTTTATCTAGAGCAATAAATTATTGTAATTTATTGATTAGTTACAAAGAATTTAAATTTGGGTTAGAAGAATGCATTATAATATTTTTGACCTAATTCATATCTATGTAAAGATCAATAACCAAAAATATGAATAATAATTATATGAATCATTATCATTCATTATACAAAAATAAAAATATGAAATATGATCATACAAAAATAAAATTAATATATTTGTATCATACAAGGCATTGCACTTGCATTCATACAAATATTAGTGAACAGATGTTCCACTTGAAATTGTTGACCTATGTCAGCATATTTTATCATAATGTTTAATAATAATTTTTGATCATTTACATTTGTGGAAATAATTTTATGTACAAAATAATTTTATGTACTTGGTCAAGATATACTACACTGGTATTCCTCTTTTTCTTAGTGCGTTCCAGATTGCATTTCGTTTGATGGTGTCAAATGCTCTCTGGAAGTCCAGAAATGTTATATATAGTGAAGACTTCCATCCTGCTGATTGTTCCACTATCAGTCTTAAGGTGTTTGAGTGGTCGATGCATCCGCGTTTCTTTCTAAAGCCAGTTTGTTCTTCCCACATATTAACTTCAATTCTACCTTCGATTCTGGATAGTATTATTAGAGATAATACTTTGTTAACTGTGTTGAGAATTGTGATGCCTCGCCAGTTTTGACATTCTTTGAGATCGCCTTTCTTTGGAAGTTTGATTATGATGCTTGACTTCCAAGAGGATGGTATTGTTTCATTATTCCATATTTCTTCGAGGATAGGATGAAGAGTTTCTGTCATGTATTCTGTGTTTATCTTGAGAATTTCGGCTGGAATTCCATCCATACCTTCGGCTTTGTTGTCTTTGTTGTGATGGCGGGTTCGCATTTATTTGGCTGCGTGATCTGTTCTCAACTAGAAGTTGATTTTCTTCATGTTGTTGCTGGTCATCATTGACTTCGTTAATTTCATTGAAATGCTGCTTCCATTTTTCTATTTGTTCAGAAGACGAAGTTAGTAGACGTCCTGGCTCATCTTTGATTGGCTGATTGTGTAGTATGTTTTTGTTTGACAGGGTTCTTATTTTATTGTAAAGAAGACGTATGTTGTTAATTTCGGCTGCTTTTTCCGCTTCAATCGCTATATTATTATAGTATTTTCTCTTGTCTCTTCTTGCGGCTTTCTTGACTTCTTTTGCTTTGTTGTTATATTTCATTTTTAGCCTTTCTAATTGTTCTATTAGGAGTTTGGATCTTAGTGTTTATCTTTCTCTGATTAAGTTCCAAGTATCATCTGATATCCACTCTTTTCTCTCTGCTACTACAGTACCTGCGGCATCTTCTCCAATCTGTCAAATGGTCGTTTGGAAGTTTTCTTTATTGATGTGCTCTGCGGTCCGGATTTTTGATACAAATTCATTCTTTGTATCCGTGAATTTTAAATTCAGAATATTGATTCTTCTTTTTCTTGATTTTTTATTGTTATGCATTGCCACAGGTCTTAATCTTATGTCTCCAGTGAGTAGTATATGGTCGCTATTAATGTCCGCACCTCTCCAGGTTCTCACATCTAGGAGAGATTGTCTCCATTTGTTGCTGATACAAATATGTTCTATTTGGTTTTTTGTATGGTATATTTGTGTATGTCTTTATGTGCGAAGAGAGTTCCACCAATGACCAAGTTGTATTCTAGACATATTTCAAGTATACGCTGCCCGTTGTTGTTGGTTGTGCCCAAACCGTGCGTCCCTGCGACTTTCTTATTATTGCAAGTACCAATTTTTGCGTTGAATTCTCCCATAATTATGATAATATCTGTTTTTGGTATTATTTGTAATTTTGCTGTTAATTTCGAGTAGAATAGGTCTTTTATTTCGTCATTTGTAGTTTCTGTGGGGGCATTGCATTGTATGATCGATATTTTCTTTATTCTCGTATGGAATCTAGCCGTTATTATTCTGTCTGATACGGGGGACCAATTCATTAGACTTTTCGTTGTTGATTTATCTATGATTATTCCTACGCCACTTTCATTTCCTGATTCCGAGCCACTGTATATCATTTTGCTACCTTCAGTTGTTGTGATTTCCCTAACTTCTCTAAACCTAGATCTAACTTCTGTTAAACCTAGAATCTTAATTTCATATCTCTTTCTTTCCCTATCTACTTGTGTCAATCTTGATGGTTCTTTTAGAGTACGAACGTTCCATTGTCCAATCCTTGTCCTTAATTTCGCGCCAATGGTCGTTACCGTGTTATCATTATTTTCTATCCGAAGCTGAGTTTCAGTTTCTTGAGTCGTTCTTTGTTCTCTAAGCGAGATGACTGGTCTGCTGTAGCTATTCCACATGATATTTTCCGATCTCACGTCAAGTGGAAAAAACGACGCCAATTATTTCCGCAAGATGTCGCTGCAAATTTTTTCCTATCCGTATCCGGAAAGGCGGAGAAGTTAACAAACCATTAAAACTTAATTTTTTATTACGCAACACTTTAAGGTTTTTATAAATATATAATTACAATTTGAACATTCTTTTAATTCAACTAATAGCAACGTAATTTAGTAAGTGCTGTAATCAGCATAAAATTTGCAAAATAAATTTAATACAGTTTCTCACGACTAGAAAATCACGCGCAAGCAACATATGTCCCAGATAGAGCTTTGTAAAGAATATTTAATTGTACAGTTAGTTATATTTTGACTATTGAATCATCATTATAAAAATTAAAAAACGAAGATTTTATTTAAAAACAAATTATTAAATTTTTATTTTGATTTTTGTTTTTATTTTTTTTGAAGATTAAGAATCTTTAACTTATATATAGATAAGATAATACCCGGTTGAGCGTTTCTGCGTCTAATTAAGTGTTTTTAATTGAAGTTGATGTTATTGAAAAAAATTAAAACAAAAATTACAGTTTGTAAACTGTGCAGCAATAAGTTAACGGAAATCAACAAAAGGGTCGAATGGTTATTTGAGATAGAAATATACATAAATCTGCTATTATTTTTAATGAAGCAGATATTTATGGTTAGATTGAAATCAATGTTATGTATATTTCTATCTCAAATAACCATTCGATTAAATATTTCAAAAAGATATATCAAGACCTTCATATAAATATTCAAGATTTTTTTTTTTTTTTTTTTTCCGAGGTTTTCATCGGTACGGTTCGGTCGCAGAATTTGTTTAAACAAAAAATTCAAACTAAAATATTGAATTCTATATTACAAAAAATTAATTAAAATAAAAGAGTGTTTTTTTCTCGAGTTATGAATTATTTTATTATCTTCATGATTAATAAGACATTGGATATAGATATTTCTTTTATCTTTTTCTTAAATTAATTGTAATAGTGCACTTGACTTAACTGTAATAAAGAAAACTGTATGGCTGTGTAAAAAAAATATTTGGTCAATAATAAACAATTTTAATAAAAATTTTTTTTTCTATGCAAAGCTTAAAATATTTAACTTTCTATACAGTAACTACAAATATTTAACTTAATTTAATTTTATAATTAAGAGTGCATTAAAATAAACACTTAAAACTAATAATTAAAATAAATCAAAAATAACTATTAGATTGAATTCTATTAAACTAATCATATTTAAACACAAACGGTGTGAATGTATTTTTACTTTTTGTCCAACTGATCTTAATTAAATATTAAAACTGGACTAAATTAATAACAATAATTAAACTATATTTTAATATTTAACTTAAATAACATAAAAAAACAATTTAAAACTAAACAATTTAATTTTGATTTTTACCGGCACAACTTTTGTTTTTGTTATCATTCATAGAACTGTCAACTGACCAAATATCATCCCTACTTGTTTTGTCAATATTATCACTACGAAGTAAAGTGCTGCCAGCATAAGATTTCTTTTATAAGATGTCCAATTTACTTGTTACGATCCAAATTAGTATTACCGCTTTGTAAATTATTTCGATTTACAATATTCGACATATGTATTTAAGTAGATTCATATTCCTACTTCCAAATTTTTAGTTTAATTTAAAATTATAATAAATAACTATTAGATTTACAATGAACAGTCGTACAGTACAGTCGTGTTTTAAGATATAAAAATTATACTGAAGATTTATAATTTAATTTATTCGATAATAATTAAAATAATAATAATATAAATTAATTTTAAATTAATTAAAAATTTTATTCGATAATAAGTATAAATATTAATATAAAACTTAAAAAAAAAAAAAAATTTCGGAAAAAAAGATAAACCGCCATATTGGTGCACATAAGTAATTAATTTTATTTTATTGGTGCACATAAGAATAATTTTATATATAAAAAAAATAAAAAAAAATTTTTTAAACTTTTCAAACTTTTTATTCTTAAAAAAAAAATTAAACAAAAAAAATAAATTGACTTATTCTATAATAAATATTAATATAAAACTTAAAAAAAAAAAAAATTCGGAAAAAAAGATAAACCGCCATATTGGTGCACATAAGTAATTAATTTTATTTTATTGGTGCACATAAGAATAATTTTATATATAAAAAAAATAAAAAAAAATTTTTTAAACTTTTCAAACTTTTTATTCTTAAAAAAAAAAAAATTAAACAAAAAAAAATAAATTGACTTCTAGTAAAAAAAAATATTTCTAAAAATATTCTAATCTAGCTAAAGTGAAATAATAATTTAAAAAATTTTTTAAAAAAAAAAGATAAACCGCCATATTGGTGCACATAAGTAATTATTGGATTTATATAACATGTAAACAAAATTGTAATAAAATTGAATATTTTAAACACTTAATTGAAAAACTAAAAAAAAAAATTTAAGCCTTAATAAAATTTTTTAATTTCATATAAATGAAAAGTGTTACATTTACTTGAAATTTTAAATCAAACACAGTATTTATTTTTAACATGAAATTCTTTATTTAAAATTTTCTAAATTAAACTAAATTTAATTAATATTTAAATAATTTGAATAGTAAAAATATAATTAATTTAAATAATAAACAACAAGCAACAAACAAATAATATAATCACATGCACTATATATATTTGTCAACAAAATCAAGTGTCATCTGTCATTGTCAGCAAATGTTACTACATGTTCACACGAGCAACAGATGAAAACAGTGATGGCACATATTGAATATCAAATGCATATTAATTATTAATAATAAAAATAATAATAATAAAATCTTAATTTATTGAAAGTGAATTCATTTTGTAAATAAATATTAATAATAATATTTGGACTGTTTCTGAAATTGTTTTAAAATTGATTTAATTTATAACATAAAAACATTTTAAAATGAAAAAAAAACAAATTAAAAAAAAAATTGATGATGAAGATTCAACTAGTGCTCAAAATATCTCCGAACTCAAACAGTTAACATCAGATGAATGCACTGTAAACACTCTGGCTGTTGTTGTAAATCAACTGATAACAGCTGTAAAAGATTTTCATCGCACGCTTGAGTTCATTAATAAAAAATTTGAATTTTTTAATAATAAAGTTGATGATCTTCTAAAAATAAATGAAAATATTCAAACAGAGAACAAAGAAATAAAAATTAAATTAAATGAAGCTGAAAATAAAAATAATTCATTGAACAAAAGGCTGCACTATATTGAGCAACTACTTGATGAAAAGCAGCAAAAGGAAATTGAAAATAATATAATTGTTGCAGGCTTACCTCCAAAATTAAGCAAACCAAAAGAATCAATACTTAATATTTGTAAACATATTGCGGCTGAAATAACTGAGGATGACATCACTTCGGTTAGAGAACTTCCTTCTAAAATAAACAACAATAACAATTTAATTAACACAAATCTATACCTTTTGGAATGCAAATCCAGTATTGTTAAGGCTGAACTAATGAGCCGCAAAAAAATCGCCGGAAATGTATACACTTTGGATATTAATTTAACAGAGGAAGGCACACGCAACATATTTTTTCGAGACCATCTTACACAGCGGCAATCAAACCTCTACTATGAAGCCAGGCAAATTAAAAAGAACAACAATTGGAAATTCCTATGGATTAAAAACAACATCATTTTTATTAGAAAAACTGAATCTTCAAAGGTATTTAAAATTAGAAATACTAATGATATATCATACATTAAAAACAATAATAATATTAATTGAAAATTCATTAACTTTATTTGAACAATTCATATTTATCATATTTATCATTTTTATTATATTCTTCATATTTATCATACTAAACATATTAAATATATTAATTTTGTTGAATTTTTTAAACACTAACAATTTCACAAATAAAAAAAATAACCCTACTAATCCATATTTAACTTTTTATAAATTATTATTATTTTTTATTATTGTTAATAAATTTAAGTACGCATTTAGCAAACTGACAAACTCACATATTAAAAAAACTAACAACAACAAGTACTTATACCACAAACATCTTTTTATATTACAATTAATTTTATTAACCTTAATTGATCACTTCATACTAATTTTATTAATTCTTCTAAATACTAACAAACTTCTAAACAAAAAATGTAACCCTACTAACCCAGATTTAATTTTATATAAATTATTATTTACTATTATTGTTAATCAATCTAAGTTCTTACATTTATTAAACATCTACTCAACAATAAAACCATTAATTTTCAACAATAAATTTCAACCACATAAATTATCAGTTTTTATTCGGCTTATTATGATCATTATAATAATTGTTCCCAGTGTCAACTGTTATATTTTGGTTTGTGTACTTACTAATCTCGAACACCCAATTTTTATAAAATTTAATAATGGTCCATGATATAGCTAATATACAAAATCTATTAAATATAGATTATTTCACCCATATTGATCCGAATAAACAAAATTCAACTTTCAAAAATAATTTCAATATGGTGTATTTAAATATTCAAAGTTTAAGGAAAAAATTATACAATGTCGAGGCCTTGATAAATAACCATTTTAAAAACAAGATTCATGTAATTGTTCTTACGGAAATATGGTTACATAGTTCAGAAAACAAATTTTATAATATTGAAGGGTATAATGCTTACTTTGCCAATAGAGATAAGTCATACGGCGGGGTTGCGATTTACATTAAAAATGATATAAATAGTTACCAAATATACTGCGAAGAGTTTCAAAGAAGTAATATTTTGGGGGTTAAGCTTACAAAACAAAACTTAAATATATTTGGGGTATATAGAGCACACGAAACCTCTATAGACGACTTTATTGACAAAATAGATTATATAACATTGCAATACAAACAAAGCTACATTCTAGGTGACTTTAATTTAAATCTACTAAATACAGATAGAGCAGTAATTAATTCATACTCAAACGCGCTATTAAGTAATGGATTCCTAATTTGCAACAAGGTTGAACTAAACTTTGCTACGAGAATTGGTAGAAATACAAAAACAATTATTGATCATTTCGTAACCGATATTTTTCAGAATAAATTCTGGTTTCATATTTTAGATTCTTGTCTGTCTGATCATCAAATGTTCTTCATAACCACCAGTCTGAATCCAATAACTGAGGGGAAAACCTATTATAAAACTGTTCTAAACTATGAAAGGATAATTTCAAATACCTCCTGGAATGTCCTACAGTCCTACACAAGCTTTGATGAATTAGTTGTGAAATTGAAAAGTATCATAAATATGAACACCCAAACAGTACCCGTAAAGCAAAATAAGAAGAGGAAAACCTGGATTACTCAAGAAATAGTAGACAAAATGAAAATAAGAGATTCGCTATTTAAATTCAAAAAAAAGTACCCAAATGATATCCATACTGAAACTCTATACAATAAATACAAACTTATAGTGAGAACTTTAATAATCAAAGCAAAAAAAAATTATTTTTCTAACTTAGTGATTGATAACTCTAAAAATTGTAAAAAGCTATGGGATTGTTACAAACATATTATGTTCAATTCTAGTATGGTAAATTCAAACCAATCTATTAAGGTAATACATCATAACTCAAAAGTAATTGAACATGAAAACGAAATTGCTTCTGCTTTTAACGAGTATTTCGCTAATATTACAAAAGAAATAAATATCCCTATTAATAACATTGACCTTGATTACATTGACAAATTTAGAAGAAATATTTATAGTAATTTTGACCTCTCTCCAACTAGTGTAGATGAAGTATCCAAAATCATTCAAACTCTCAATTCAGCTGCTGCTACGGGGTACGATAATATTTCAACTAAACTAATAAAAAAATTTTCAGATCATCTAGCTCCTGCCTTAGTCAGGCATATTAATAATGCATTCACATCGAACACATACCCAAGTTCGCTAAAAACAGCCATTATAACACCAATATATAAAGGTGGAACTGTAACAGATTGCTCTAATTATCGTCCCATATCTGTTTTATCTAGTTTCTCAAAAATCTTCGAAAAAGTCATTCAAAATAGGCTTAATAATTTTATTAAAAATAATCCTATACTAAGTGAGAAACAATTTGGTTTCGAAGAAAAATCTAACACAACAGCTGCCTGTCTCTTTTTAAATGACTTCATCTCCAAAAATATTGATAACGGTAAATTCGTTAGCTGTGTATTTCTTGACATAAAAAAGGCCTTCGATTGCGTCGACCATGATATTCTTCTATTAAAACTTAAGAAATTAAATTTCACATTAGGTCAGTTAAAATTCTTCCAGTCATATCTACAAGGTCGCAAACAAAAGGTTCGTATAAACAATAACTTTAGCGATGAAAAAATAATATCAAAAGGGGTTCCGCAAGGTTCCATTTTGGGCCCACTTCTTTTTAAATTATATATCGACGACATCTCTCATTTAAAATTAAAGGGTTGTATTCAGTTATTCGCAGATGATGCGGTAATAAAATATGCAGATGATTCTGAGGGAAATATTCATCTATCTATACAACACGATTTACTGCTAATTGAGGAGTGGCTAACCAAGCACCGACTTCTATTAAACTTAAATAAAACCAAAATTTTATTCTTTGAAAACAAGATTCTTAACTTCTCTAATTCCGTTCAATATAATAATGTAAATGTAGAAATAGTCAGTAACTTCAATTATTTAGGTCTGTTACTTGACAGTAAATCAAGTTGGAATAAACATATTGAAAAAGTAATCAAAAATATAACTCCATACATATTCCTGATGAGAAGATTACGTAAGTTCCTCTCGGATCAATCGATATACACATTATATTCCTCGTATATAAAATCACATATTACTTATCTTTTACCTATTTGGAGTAGAGCTCCACAAATTCATGTAAATAAACTAGACAAAATGCATAAAAAATGTGTTAAGCTTGCACAAGGCTTGCCCTTGTTACACCCAACAGATTCTATATACACTATAAAATATCTAAGCTTAAGAAACATAATATTAATGGAACTCTATAAAACTGCGTACAAAATCATTAATAATCAATTAAAACATAACTTCATTCTAAATAGGAATTTTGACATACACAACCATAATACTAGGAACAAATCGAACTTCTACCTTTCCCTTTTTAGAACATCACATCAAAAGAATAACTGCTTATATAATTGCCTTAAGGTTTATAATGAACTTCCAGAACAAATAAAATTAATTAATAACCTTAATCTATTTACACAAAAGATTAAATCCACTATAATTAGTACATAACATTTTAATAAAACTAGAAATACTAACAAACTAATAATTAAATCCTACATTAACTAACTAACATTCATAAATAAATCAAATAAGTTAAAATTTTTTTTTTTCTGTTTTAAGAATATAAAAAAAATTAATAAATTAAAATATGAAGAATTATACAAAAAAAGAGTAAATTTTTATGATGAAATCCTATGAAAAATTTGTAAATGAATATCATTAAATTTCTTTTTTTTTTTTGCTTTGTTTTACTTTTTCTTATTCTATTGTTAAATAATTCTTACAAAAAATTATATGACCGCACTGCCTTAGGCATAGGTCTCAATCTATTTACTATGTACTGCAAAGATAAATTATGTATGTATATTTAAATTTATATTATAAATAAAGAAAAAAAAAAAAAAAAAATATACGAGTATAACAAATATATCTAATATGGACAAGCAAATGAAATTAAGATCCACTAGTACTTCTTCATAAAAATCTGCTCCTTCACCAGTTACGGGTAAAAATAAAGAGGTCTTTAATAAGAATGTTAATGCATGTAGCAATGATTACCTTACCGAAAAGCTTAACAAATTAATTGAACGTCTTGAAAGTTTTGAAGATAATATATTGAATGTTATAGATCAAAAATTTTCCAACCTAGAACAAAAAATTGATGATAAACTTGCTGATCTAGAGCAACGCTTAGGTGAGACTTACGCGGCAGATTTCAAACTTGAAGGTGAGAAAATTTGTGATAAACTGGAAATGATAAACGTAAAAAATATTGTTGAAGAAGTACCAAAAAGTAGCAATGTACAAAAGAAAAAGTTAACTCCTTTGTATTCTGATATGGTAAAAAAAACACTGTTGTATTGATGAAACCAAAACAAAACCAAAAGTCAGAACTGACAAAGACAGCCGTCAAAAAAGTTATCAACCCAATAAACTACAAATTAAGTGGATTGTCTGAAAGAAGAGATGGCAAAGTAGCAATATTTTGCGAGGACAATAGGCAACATTGAAAATGAAATTAAAAATAAAATGAATGAAAATTATGATGTCGTTGTCTTAAAAGAGATAAAACCAAAAATTTTAATAGTAGGTATGACAGAAAAATTATTAAGCAAAATATAATGAAATTCGAGAATGAAATAAAATTTATAAAATCGTACAAAAGTAGCAAAAGTGAAGAGAAATATAATGATATTGTTGAACTTAGCACAGAAGATTTAAAATCTATAATGGAAGTAGGGAAAATAAAGATTGGTTGAGATAATTGTAAAATATATGAAAATTATGATGTTCGTAGATGTTTTAAATGTTTGGCGTATGGGCACAAAAGTGAGAAATGTACTTTGTATCATCAAAGGTATGTCTGAAATGTGGAGGAAATCATCTAGTTAAAGAATGTATACAGAATAATCAAGTTTGTATAAACTGTAAAAGGGCGAATGAATCTCTGAATTTACAACTAGATATTTCACATAATGTTTTTGATAAAAATTGTCCATCATTGTTAAGAAAAATAAATATTGAAAAAAGAAAAATTTTTAAGTAGCAATCAATAGAAGATATTGTAGGAATTTATTTAAATTGTCAGGGTATTATAAACAATTTTTATGAATTTGAATTACTAACAATTAATAATACTTTTGATTTCATTTGCTTATCTGAAACTCATCTTTGTGAAATGGACGATGATAATTTAATAAACATTTTTGGGTACAGTTTAATAAGAATTAATTCAAGTTCACGTCATACGGGTGGATGTATGTTTTATCTGAAAAACTGTTGGAATTTCGAGTCAGTCAAAAAAGTCATCGTAGATGTTGAGTTCTGGATTTTGATCATCAGAATATACAATATGACTAATGTGTTCTATCTAGTAGCAGTTTATAGGGCACCCCACTACTCCAATTTGAATTCTTTTATCAGTAATTTCAATTTGTTAATGGAAGAACTAAGCGAAATATCACATACAGTTTTAATAATGGGTGATTTTAATATTAACTGGCTGAATGATAATACTGAAAGAAATAAAATAAAAGACATAATTAATGATAGTGGATTCAAACAAATCGTTAATCAATATACTAGAATATCTAAAAACAGTAAAACATTAATTGATTATGTGATAGTAAACGATAATAATAATATTAAAGCATTCACTGAAGATAATTGGAAGATAAGCGGTCATGAAACAATTAAAATTAGCATAAAAACCAATTTAAATAAAAAAGATAAAAAAGATAATAATAACAGCTTTAAAATATTAAAATATAGTAAAACGAGGAAGAGTGTAGTAGAGTAGACTGTGTCAACTCTGGGATACCCGTATGACCGTTATATAAACATTATATCGTTATTATTATAAACATTAATTACTTTTGGCAAAATTTCAAACATTCAGCTTTATTAGGTGTAGTGTAATGCTCTTATAAAAGAAGGAGTTGTATGGCAGCTACTCGAACTCTTGGCAGTAGAGCAACCAAATTTTGCAGTAACTTTGGCCATTACACTAAACTATTTTTGGCAAAATTTTAGACACCCAACTTTAATAGGTATAGAGTAATGCTCATATAAAATAAGAAGTTGTATGGCAGCTACTCGAACCCTTTGCAGTAGACCAACCAAATTTTGCAGAAACTTTGGCTATAAAACTAAACTACTTTTGCCAAAATTTCAGACACGTAGCTGTAATAGGTACAGAGAAATACTCATATAAAAAAGGAAGTTGTATGGCAGCTACCCGAACCCATGGACCAAAATGGCTGGATTTAAATAGCGATGACGGCTATTGCAAAAAAACGAATTTGCGAAAATTTCAAGATCCTAGCTCCTTTAGTTTTTGAGTTATCGTGCGGACGGACGGACGGACGGACGGACGGACGGACGGACGGACGGACAGACGGACGGACATACATAGCTAAATCGATTTTTTTTTCGATTCTGATCCGATCCATACACTTGAGTCTATATCTACCCCCCCTCCTTCTCTGCGTCACAAACGTAATGGCAAATTTATTATACCCTTTGACTATATAGTCATACGGGTATAAATAGATTTATAAGAAAGTTAAACGGAAATGAAATTTTAACGGTATATAACTTTAACTGCAATATAAAAGCAGAAATTTTTAGTAAAGGCCTAAGAAATATTTTTAATGAATTTGTTGAAATAAAAACATTTAATCAAAGTAATAATAATAACTGGTTCACATTAGAACTGCATGAATTAAAAATAAAAAAAATTAAACAATACAAAGTTGCTAAATTTTTAAATAATGAAGAAAAATGGAATAAATATAAAAGTATAAGAAATGAGTTTAAAAATAAAATTAGCAGTGAAAAGAATAAATATGTAAAAAATAAAGTAAAGAATTGCACAGATCAAAAAGATATGTGGAAAACAATAAAAAAACGAGGAAGAGTGTAGTAGAGTAGACTGTGTCAACTCTGGGATACCCGTATGACCGTTATATAAACATTATATCATTATTATAATAAACATTAATTACTTTTGGCAAAATTTCAAACATACCAGCTTTATTTGGTGAAATATAATGCTCATATAAAAGAAGGAGTTGTATGGCAGCTGGTCGAACCCTCTGCAGTAGACCAACCAAATTTTGCAGTAACTTTGGCCATTACACTAAACTATTTTTGGCAAAATTTCAGACACCCAACTTCAATAGGTATAGAGTAATGCTCATATAAAATAAGAAGTTGTGTGGCAGCTACTCGAACCCTTTGCAGTAGACTAACCAAATTTTGCAGAAACTTTGGCCATTACACTAAACTATTTTTGGCAAAATTTCAGACACCCAGCTTTAATAGGTATAGAGTAATGCTCATATAAAAGAAGGAGTTGTATGGCAGCTACTCGAACTCACTGCAACAGACCAACCAAATTTTGCAGAAACTTTGGCCATAAAACTAAACTACTTTTGCCAAAATTTCAGAGACGTAGCTGTAATAGGTACAGAGAAATACTCATATAAAAAAAGAAGTTGTATGGCAGCCACCCGAACCCATGGACCAAAATGGCTGGATTTAAATAGCGATGACGGCTATTGCAAAAAAACGAATTTGCGAAAATTTAAAGATCCTAGCTCCTTTAGTTTTTGAGTTATCGTGCGGACGGACGGACGGACGGACATACATAGCTAAATCGATTTTTTTTTTGATTCTAATCCGATCCATACACTTGAGTCTATATCTACCCCCCCTCCTTCTCTGCGTCACAAACGTAATGGCAAATTTATTATACCCTTTGACTATATAGTCATACGGGTATAATGACTATATAGTCATACGGGTATAAAAAAGATATGAACTTAATTAGCATTACTGCAGTTAAAGACGAGTTTGAACTTATAGGAGAGAATTTATTATCAATTATAAATATATCATTAAATTCCGGCAGTTTCCCAGAGATATGGAAAGAAACAATGGTAATACCCATACAGAAAGTTAAAAATACCAACATATGCAGCGAATTTCGACCAATCAATCTGATACCAATTGAAGCAAAAATTCTAGAAAAGATAGTATATAACCAACTAGAAACATACTTTGAAAAAAATAATTTAATTTCTGAGTACTAATCTGGTTTTAGAAAGGGTCATAATTGTGAATCGTTACTTAATCTAGTAATTACAAATTGGAAAGTAGCAGTTAATGAGGAAAAATGTATTGTGGCAGTCTTTCTGGACTTGAGGAGAGCTTTTGAAACAGTGGATAGGAACATATTAATCAACAAGCTACATAAATATCGTATTCAAGAGAATGAATTAAATTGGTTTATATCTTACCTAAGTAATAGAAGGCAGGTTACGAGAGTAAACGAAGCTGTTTCGGATGCAATTAACATTCTGTTAGGAGTACCGCAACGATCAATTCTTGGAGTGCAACTATTTTTGATATATGTAAATGATATGGAAAAGCTGTTTCGATGGCTAGATTAGTACTCTTGCAGATGACTCGTTAATTTACGTCATTGATGAAAGCATTGAAGAATGTATTCGAAAAATTAATGAAGATTTAGGTAATTTAAATGAATGGTTTGAAATTAATAAGCTTAAACTAAATATCTCTAAGACAAACTGCATGATAATAAATGATGAAACACAAAGCAGCGTCAAAATCAATAATTATTATTAATATATTTGTCTAGAATGAGGTGTAACAAACGCATTCAATTAAATGTGTTTTGTTGGATGTGTTCAATTATAAAAAATTGAATAAAAAAAAAATTAACAAAATTAATGTTTTGTTGGATGTGTTTTATTAGCAGGCCAAAAAATATTTTATTAATTTTTAATAAAAAAAAAAAACATTTTTATGAACTTAAATTTATAGGAAATAGTTCATTTCAGTTTTAAAAATCACAGAAGATTTTTGGGAAAATTTAAATAAATAGTAAAACATTTTGCATTTAAAATCGAGACTATGATTTACAGGATCATTCCTGTTTTAAGTCTTCATTAATTTCAGTGAAATACTGAATTAATAGTATAAGCCAAATATGTGCTTTGGTGCTCTGCTTGCTTTGCTTTGAAAGCAAATAACCAAGCAAAGCAACGAAAGCAATTTCAAATTTTCCCTAACTTTTTTTTTCGATTTCACAGGTACCTAAAAACATAAAATTTTTGTTTATATTTTAACATTTATAATTAAATAAGTGTATAATAATAATATGGTCTTAATAGTTTTGTAATTAACTCTAAATCAATCCCGTTTAACAATTTTTTTTCCTTCAATTAATATATATCAATCCCGTTTAACTATTTTTTTTTCTTCAATTAATATATATATATAAAATATTTTAATAAGGCTTGCGGTAGTGCCTTCTGGTTTTGAAATCGAATCCTAATTTTTAATATTTATAATAAATATATATGTATATTATTGTATTAGGAAGAAAGCTTGTCCGTACAACAGGTGCAAGTGTAAAAACCAAATTTTTTTCTGTTAAAATTTCATATTGAATTTTTAATTTCACGATATTTACATATGAGATGTGAATCTCTTTTAAAATTTAATTTAATTGCATTAAAAAAAAAAATTTAAAAAAATTTTCCCCTGGATTGAAATTGAACCTAACACCCACCCTAAAATACAATATTTAGTCACCACCGTCTTAACCACCCAGCCAATTTACTTTTAATGTATAGTTTACTAAATGGTGTATTGAATTATATGGGTTTTCTTGGATGTATTCTATTATAAAAAATGAAATACCATAAATTATCATAAGTACGCCAAAAAATATCTATTTTAATTATTTATGAATTGTTTTCTAAGTAATTTTTTTTTAATTATCTAAATTAAGTTTTCTTATAAAGGAAAAAATATATAAAACTTTTTTTTTTATTATTTTTATAGAAAAATACTAAAGAGGGTAAAAATTAAAAAAAACAAGAAATTCTAATTTTTATACGTTAAATTGAATTTTTATTAAAAAATAACTAAATTAAATACAACTTTTTTCGACTTAAAAATTTTAATTTCGGTAAATTTCAAAATCTCCAGTTTCGGTTCTTCCCGGAGTTTAAAATATAATCAATTAATAGAAAACCGATATATTGGTCGTTGTTAGAGATTTTTTATTGGAAAAAGTTAGATAAATAGTTAAAAAAGATATATATATATATATATATATATATATATATATATATATATATATATATATATCTACATAAGAAAAACCCTAATCACAAAACACTAACAAATAATAATATCAGCTAAAAATTAAAAAATCAACTAAAAACAGGCTAAGAAATAAATCAATAAAATAAAATACTCAAATGAAATAATATGAATCTTCCAATTTGTTTTGGAAAAACTTTTAAAAAAATAATATATAAACACACATTTTGTAATTAAGCAGACTAAAATAAATTTACTTAAGTTTTATAAACTAATTACAAAATACGGCTAATTAAAATACAGTTTTTCTTTTCTTCTTATTAGAATACATTTTTAGAGTGTCTGACTCCGAAATGTTGACACGCAGATTCGTTTCCGGATGGAAGGATATATTTTTAAATGCATATAACTTACAAAAAATTCTCTTTTTTCTTTTTCTTTACACCATTATTTGGCAAAGTGCAAATTATACATTATTCCGAAATTCCAAGAACTTATATATTTTTGAAAATAAATTCTAATTATTATTATTATTATTAATATATTTGTCTAGAATGAGGTGTAACAAACGCATTCAATTAAATGTGTTTTGTTGGATGTGTTCAATTATAAAAAAATAAAATATTAATGTTTTGTTGGATGTGTTTTATTTTAGAAAATAAAATATCCAAAACTATCATAAGCAGGCCAAAAAATATTTTATTAATTTTTAATAAAAAAAAAAAACATTTTTATGAACTTAAATTTATATGAAATAGTTCATTTCAGTTTTAAAAATCACAGAAGATTTTTGGGAAAATTTAAATAAATAGTAAAACATTTTGCATTTAAAATCGAGACTATGATTTACAGGATCATTCCTGTTTTAAGTCTTCATTAATTTCAGTGAAATACTGAATTAATAGTATAAGCCAAATATGTGCTTTGGTGCTCTGCTTGCTTTGCTTTGAAAGCAAATAACCAAGCAAAGCAACGAAAGCAATTTCAAATTTTCCCTAACTTTTTTTTTCGATTTCACAGGTACCTAAAAACATAAAATTTTTGTTTATATTTTAACATTTATAATTAAATAAGTGTATAATAATAATATGGTCTTAATAGTTTTGTAATTAACTCTAAATCAATCCCGTTTAACAATTTTTTTTCCTTCAATTAATATATATGAATCCCGTTTAACTATTTTTTTTTCTTCAATTAATATATATATATAAAATATTTTAATAAGGCTTGCGGTAGTGCCTTCTGGTTTTGAAATCGAATCCTAATTTTTAATATTTATAATAAATATATATGTATATTATTGTATTAGGAAGAAAGCTTGTCCGTACAACAGGTGCAAGTGTAAAAACCAAATTTTTTTCTGTTAAAATTTCATATTGAATTTTTAATTTCACGATATTTACATATGAGACGTGAATCTCTTTTAAAATTTAATTTAATTGCATTAAAAAAAAAAATTTTAAAAAATTTTCCCCTGGATTGAAATTGAACCTAACACCCACCCTAAAATACAATATTTAGTCACCACCGTCTTAACCACCCAGCCAATTTACTTCTAATGTATAGTTTACTAAATGGTGTATTGAATTATATGGGTTTTCTTGGATGTATTCTATTATAAAAAATGAAATACCATAAATTATAATAAGTACGCCAAAAAATATCTATTTTAATTATTTATGAATTGTTTTCTAAGTAATTTTTTTTTAATTATCTAAATTAAGTTTTCTTATAAAGGAAAAAATATATAAAACTTTTTTTTTTATTATTTTTATAGAAAAATACTAAAGAGGGTAAAAATTAAAAAAAACAAGAAATTCTAATTTTTATACGTTAAATTGAATTTTTATTAAAAAATAACTAAATTAAATGCAATTTTTTTCGACTTAAAAATTTTAATTTTGGTAAATTTCAAAATCCCCAGTTTCGGTTCTTCCCGGAGTTTAAAATATAATCAATTAATAGAAAACCGATATATTGGTCGTTGTTAGAGATTTTTTATTGGAAAAAGTTAGATAAATAGTTAAAAAAGATATATATATATATATATATATATATATATATATATATATATATATATATATATATTTATACATATATATAATTTGTAACACAACCAAATTAAAAAAAAAACTCTAACAAACAACATCTAAAATAAAAAGCCCATTAATTATCTAATACTATATGTAAATTAAAAAACTAAGAAAGCAATAATACATAAGAAAAACCCTAATCACAAAACACTAACAAATAATAATATCAGCTAAAAATTAAAAAACCAACTAAAAACAGGCTAAGAAATAAATCAATAAAATAAAATACTCAAATGAAATAATATGAATCTTCCAATTTGTTTTGGAAAAACTTTTAAAAAAATAATATATAAACACACATTTTGTAATTAAGCAGACTAAAATAAATTTACTTAAGTTTTATAAACTAATTACAAAATACGGCTAATTAAAATACAGTTTTTCTTTTCTTCTTATTAGAATACATTTTTAGAGTGTCTGACTCTGAAATGTTGACACGCAGATTCGTTTCCGGATGGAAGGATATATTTTTAAATGCATATAAATTACAAAATATTCTCTTTTTTCTTTTTCTTTACACCATTATTTGGCAAAGTGCAAATTATACATTATTCCGAAATTCCAAGAACTTATATATTTTTGAAAATAAATTCTAATTTAATATAATGAACTACGTCATTCTATGGCGGGCCAACAGCTAGTATATGTATAACACCGGTTAGAGAAATTAAATATTTAGGAGTGATTATAGACGATAAATTAAAATTCAAAGCTCATATAGATTTTATATGTAAAAAAGCAGCAAAAAAAAGTTATTTCTTTTCCAAAATTAGAAAAAAACTCAGCCTTTCAACATCTATAAAAATTTATAACACCATGGTTAAACCACATTTCGAATATTGCTCATCAATCTTATTTACAGCCAATAAAGAAGACAAAAATAGGCTACAAAAGATACAGAATAAGGGAATGAGAACAATATTAAAAGTGAACAGATATACTTCCATTAAGTTCATGTTAGATTGCTTGAAGTGGCCTAGTGTTAATCAAAGAATATACTACAATGTGATAGTAATGGTTTTCAAAATTAAAAATAAACTATTACCTAACTACTTATGTGATAGACTAATTTATGTAAGTGATGTACATCATCACCATTTGAGAAACAGAAATGATTTTAGATTGGCAAATATAAGAAGGGAAGGAACGAGAAATATGATAATGTATAAAGGACTTAAACTATTTAATGAATTACCTCTTTATTTAAAGAATGAAATTAATATCAGTATTTTTAAAAAGAAACTCTTAATTCATATAAAAGCACATTTTGAATAATATACAAATTTAAACTTTATTATACTTATGTAAATTATTTGTAAATATTATATTCTTTGTTTTATATTTTTTGTTTTATAGTATGTAAGAATAAAAGAAAAAAATGAATTTTTATATAATAGTGAATTCACTAAATAAATAAATAAATAAATAAAAAAAATAAATATTATTTGAAATATAAATACATACTAGTATCGCCCTGTGCTCGAAATTCGAGCTATTTTTGCTTTAAAATTAACATATAAAATTCGTTTTGTGTAAATTATATTAGACTAATATTACAAGACAAATTATTTTTTTTTTCCTATACATAATAAAAATTATGCCAACAATGTTGTCAACAACTCTTGCGCTTGAAATTTGCTTAAAAAAAAAATTTATAATATTTCACAATTATAAAAACGTTGTTAAGTACCTATTTTTGAGTTTTATTCCTATAGCTTAAGTCGCTTTAAAGACGGGATAAATTGGTACAGTTAAATTAAATTTAAATTCTAAATACATATAAATATTATTCTAATAATATATAATGTTCTGAAAATTTGATTATACATATTTCTAAACATATACATATATTTATTGAAGTCAACAACTCAAAATTCGAGTTAATGCTGTCCTTCATATATCAAACTGTACTCTTTTCTAAACATTTTAGTACGATTTGAACTATGTTGTAGTACGTATTCTGTATCCTAACCTAATTAAAAAGCTCTATGAATAAATAATATGTACAACAAAATTTAACATATCATAATTCATAAGTTTAGTATTTAGTATTATATTATATTGAAGCTGCCAGAAGTATAAAATAATAGTCAAGGTGACCGAAGTTTTTTTTTAAATCTCAATCTTAAGATTTATAGCATAAAAAAAAATTTTTTCAATAAATCAAAGAATACATTTTTCCTGCCCTTATTCTATTTTTAAATTTAATAGCTACATAGGTAAATTTTTACTACAAATGTATGCCTATCTAAAGTTCTGAAAAGCATCCGAAAAATAATTCTGAGTTCTTTAGTTTGCTTTATACCTCTTTGTCTAGTTTATTTATTCAATATTTCCTAATTTTTTTATTGACAAAAATATATTTTTATATATGGTCATGAGCCATGACTCATAAGTTTCTTAAAACAAAAAAATATTATTGCTTTCATTCCTTTATGAGAAGTAAACTCTTTTCTACTCTCAACTATTGTCAGCTGCACCAGCTCTTGTAAAAGTTTATATGACAGAGTAAATAAATAATTTTCGGCAGATGGCTTTAATTAAAATTCTCTTGGAAAGGTTATGTTATATCAAATTTCTTATTTGATAACCAATAAGCACTTACCACCTTGCATTATAAAAAATATTCTTTATATTTATATCAGCAATAAACCTATTAAATATAATTAACTTCTCAAATGACAGGTAGTTTTAAAATGTCAAATATATATATGACGATTAATCTGACAATATTTACTTCTGAAACAAAAATTAGGGTTCCATTTACAAACTACGCCAATCTAATCTTCATGTAAACTTTTTGATATATAAAATTTGTTTTATATCTATTTTTATTTACTAAAAATATTTATTTATTTATTTAAATTCTTCTTCTTCTTGTGTTGCATATTCTTTACAGAATTTTAGCGTCATATGATAGTTTGTGTGATTTGTTTGTATCGCTCCCTGTCCCTTGCTGATTCTACCAGTGCACCAATTTCTGATATGCCAGTCCAATTTCTAATATTTCGGAGCCAAGAAAGTTGTTTTCTACCAACTCCCCTTCGCCCTTCGATCTTCCCCTGCACGATGAGCTGCAACATCTCGTATTTCGCACTCCTCATTACATGGCCAAAGTATGCTGTTTTTCGACGTTTGACAGTTGTGATTAGTTCTCTTGTCATGTTCATTCTTCTGAGAACCTCCTCGTTCGAGACACGGTCTACCCATGAAATCTTGAGCATTCTTCTGTATGTCCACATTTCGAATGCTTCAAGCTTATTCATATCTTTTACTTTTACTGTCCATGCTTCTACACCATATAATAAAACAGACCAGACATAACATTTAACGAAACGTATCCGCAGTTTCATGCTGAGGTTCCTGCTGCAAAAAAGCTCCTTATATTTAAGAAATGCCTTCCTGGCCATTTCAATTCGGCATTTTATTTCCCCATTACAACTCCAGTCTTCGTTTAGCCAGCATCCAAGGTACTTGAAAGTGGACACTTTTTCGATTTGACTGTTGTTAATTGTAATAGTCGCACCAGGATATGGTTTTCTATTTCTGCTGACTATCATAAATTTCGTTTTTTGAGTGTTGATGTTAAGCCCAAAATTGTTACTGTAGTGGTTGACTCTATCTACTATATGTTGTAAATCGATAATATTATCAGCTATTAACGTTGTATCGTCAGCATATCTTATATTATTTAAAAACGTGCCGTTGACTTTTATGCCTACTTCCACATCAGATAGTGCCTCTACAAAGATAGTTTCCGCATATAAGTTGAAGAGCATTGGTGACAAAATACAGCCCTGACGTACACCTCTTTGAATTGCAATGCTATCTGTTAAGCCATGCTGAGTTTTTACGTTAGCTGTTTGGTTCCAATAAAGATTTCTGATACAGTTTATAGTTTTTTCTTCGATATCTAATGCACTTAAGACTTCTATCAACTTTTCATGCTGCACCCTATCGAAAGCTTTTTCGTAATCAAGGAAACAGAGAAAAACATCCTTCTGAACATCTCTGCAGTTTTGTACCAATATATTTACGCCAAAAAGAGCTTCTTTCGTGCCTGTGCCTTGTTTAAATCCGAACTGCGTTTTTCCCATATGTGCTTCGCACTTGGAATACATTCGACTTTGCAGTATTTTAAGAAAGATTTTAAGCGCATGACTCATTAAACTTATCAGACGATGATCTTTACAGCTTTTAGCATTCGCTTTTTTCGGGAGTGTAATAAATGTCGACTTTAGCCAATCTTCTGGGAAATTACCTGTGTCATATATTTCATTAAAAATTTTGACCAATATATCTAAATTATCATAATCTATTAATTTTATTATTTCTGCTGGTAAATCATCCGGGCCTGTAGTTTTATTGTTTTTTGATGACAATACTGCCTTTTTAACTTCTTCTTTTGTTATTGGGAATCCAAAAGGTAGTGTGTTAGTGTTATTGTTAGTGTTATTGTTGTTTATTGTTCTGCTTTGATCTTGAAATAACTGTTGAACATAATTTTCCCAGGTTTTTTGTTCCTCATTTACATCAGCTATAAGTTGACCTTGTTCGTTTGTTAATGCAGCGGTAAGATTTAAATTCTAACATTACAAAAAAGGTACTTAAGCAATATTAGTGTTTCCCTCGCCTACATAGGCCATTATGGGAAGAACTTATGTCTATTTTACTTTACAATTCTAATTATTTTATATTTATATTTACATATCATGTTTTTATTTACAATTTTTATTTACAATTAAATAATTTCATCCTTTAAATTCTTACTATTAGCTTATTTATTATATTTAATTAAAATTTTTTATTTAAGAACGATTTTAAATATTTGAAATTTAATTTGTCTGTGACAGGAATAAAAAGTAAAAGAAAAAAAAATATAATAAAAACTTTTATTAGAAAAGAGAACGAGACGAAACTAAAAGAAAAAGAAAGAAAGACGGTTAAACCATCAATTCTGTATATTAAACTCACTACATATTTTTTCAATTATTTTAATGTTTTCTACTACAGGAACTAAAATTTCATTTGTACTTTGATTATTATTATGTAATATAGTATTAGGTAATTGGCATTCATAAAAAACATGTTTGATGGACAACGTGTTTCCACAATGGTGGCAAATTGGTGGACTAGTATTATCGAAAATATATTTTTTGGTTTTTAGCTTGTGTCCTAAACGTAACCTACAAAATTTTGTTTCCAAACTACGTTTACCAATATTATATGTTGGGGCTTTTGCTAGTGGCCAGTGCGTTTTTAGAAAGCTGTTCGAGCCATTCCATTTTTGTTGTTTCTCGATTTGCAGTTTTTCAGCTATCTCTTTACCTTTAATTGTTGGAAAGTATACTCGACGATTAAAGGTTGAACTCCTTGTCGCTAGCTTAGCTTCTTTGTCGGCGATCCATGCAAGTTTAATGGCTTTGTCCAAGTGGATAAGAATTCTCTTAATATTCTAAATAATAGGTTGTTTATTTGTTTGATTATTAATTGCCTGTACAGCACATAAACTGTCTGAGAATACTAATAAACATCTTTGGGGTAGGTTCTTGCATAAGATGAGGGCTTCGTACAAGGCTACTATCTCTGCGTTGTATATTTCAAATATTGCTGGAAGGCTATTCTTTATAAGTAACTTGTGCTGATCATCTACGGCAAATGCGACTCCATCTTCCGATTTGATTGCGTCCGTATATATACAATACGCATTTGGATGACGATTTTTAACCTCTTGGTACAGTTTTTGTAAATTGCGCTGTTGATAAAAAGCTAATGAAAGCATTAATGGTTTTAACTAACATTAAAAATCATGAAATTATATAAACTTTTATATTTATATTTTTACAAATTAATATTTCTTTCGAATAACTTTGAGTTTAATTATGGAGAACATTAATAAATAAGTAAATTAAGAGAATAAATTTAAAAATTATTTAAAATTGAATCATCATTCAACAGTAAATGCACTACAGGTAAAAATCCTAAAAAGGAGTAATTGCTGCTTGTGTGTAAAATTTTATTGGATTGGATAAAAGTTTTAAATATGTAATTTTATAATTGCACTTTACGAATCGATTTATCTCAACTTTATTTGTTGTTTAATATTTTTAAATAGATAAATTAGTAAAAATTGCTAATTTTTTTGAATTGATAAAATAATTCGAAAAAGTTTTTAGTATTAAAAAGTAAATTTGGTTATCCATGTCTTACGATTAAACTAGTAAAAGCTTTTATAATTTTAAAATTACTTATGAACTTCCCATTAAATTTGAACCAAATAGGTGTAGGGTATTTCTAAGTCGGTTGCACCGACTGACTGCTTCTTTACTTGTTTTCTTTCTAAGTATCTCATTTTTAATTTCCTCTGAACCTAATGTTACAATGTATATGCTTCCTGATGTGACTTCATTTTTTTTTTTGTCATGGTGTTATGGTGAATAAATTTTTAGCAGGTATATTTATATTTAATTGCTGGAATACTGTGCAAAATTGTGAATTTTTCAGGCCCGATGGTAGCCCAGCCACTACAATATTGCATTTTTTTTTTGTTGGTTTGCTTCATACATAGTTGCCTCTAATTCATTTACTTTACGCCCCAAAGATATTGTGTATACGTCCATGCTGTGAACAATTTGGACAAATCCTCATCTTGCTTTTTTAAGATTAAATTTTCTTTAAGAGCCGTATCAAATTTATTGGACACAAAACGCAAAGAATTACTATGTTTTGACACAGTGAGTATCTGAATTTGACAATATCTGAATTGTGACATTTTGTCGATTGTAAAATCGGTTAAATCAAACGCAGCCAAATCATCCTTCTCTGTTTCATCTACCTCTTCAAGGACAGCAAGGAAATCATTTAGCTCTGCCGGACAGCAAGAACACTTCCAGAATATGTTCCCGGTTTTTATCATATTATAACTGTCATCCGAAATTGACGCACAGTTTATGTGAAACAATTTCTGGCAAATCTTGCATTTAAGTGCCTTTGATTTGGCAGATAAAGATTTTTTACATTTTTCACACTGGTTTGCCATTTGAATGTTTTATTATGTCTGTTATTTTTTTAATCGTGTTTTAAATAATTTTTTTTTTTTTAAATTTTAATTTTTAATAAATTTTTAAAATTTTATAAGATTTTAAATGTGTTTAATTGTGTTTGCGACATACACCTGTTAATAATGTAAGTTTAGTACATCATAATATTTAATCGGCTTATTTTTTCCCATACAAATATAAACATCCTTTTATAGGACAAACTATTTGACCAATTTTAATGAAACAACAACCAAAAGAAAGGTTTTTTTTGTTTTCATAGGACAATGATATTTTTTTTTAGAATATTGCGTTTTTTCAGGTGAAAACCCGTCTTTAATTTAACGTAAATTTGAATTTAACGGTCACGCTGTTAAAAGTTAAGGCTTATGACTCTAATATTATGCGCCGACTTTCTGGGTAAAAGTAATGCATTTTCGGTTGTATTCGCAGCTTAATCAAACTATATATTATAGGCGCCGACTTATGTCTTTCTTTTTTTTTTTTTGTTAAGTTGAAATGTTCAATGAACAAGGAGATTTAAATTTTTTTAAAAAATTTTTTTTTGTTTTTGTTTTTTCTTTATCTTAAAAAGTGAACGAAAAAAATGAGTTTCGAAATGAAAACAATACATTTGGTTTATACAGTAGTTTTTATTTATAATGAACTCGGTTCAATTTTAATTATAATAAACTTTACACTTTTTGCTAAAAAATTAAATTTTACCTAAAAATGAAAGTTTTTTATTACATTGATATTTCTTTTATTTAAAATTATTATATCTAATTATGTTTCTTGGTGATTAATTTAGTATTTTTTTATTTATTTTTGAATATAAAAAAAAAATCATAATAACGCATCAAAAATACAACAAAAAATTTCATTAGAAGAAAAAGCACTATACCTAGGCTTGAGGCTGACACATCAAATAAAATTCTAGCAAATGAGTTCGAAGTGTCCATTCTAGAATCAGCATATTCTACAATGTTCAAGTCTTATACTAATTTTCCAAAATTCACAGCATTCTTTTAAAACGACATTCGTTTATTACGACGAATATTTTCCGTTCCATCATGGTCGTTATAACCGAAAAGTACTGTATTTAGTTTTTGTTTGCAATTTATTATAATACAGTTATAAAAAAAATATTTTTTTTAAGAAAGATTATTTGTTATTTTTTTTTAAATTTTTTTGCAAATACATATATTTTTTAAATATCATTACTCTCAAACGTAATGGCAACTATATTTCAGAAGTCGGTTTTTTGTTAAATAAAAAACCGACTTCTGAAATATAGTTGCCATTACGTTTGTAAGTAGTGATACAAGTAATGATATTTAAAAAATATATGTATTTGCAAAAAAATTTAAAAAAAAATAACAAATAATCTTTCTTAAAAAAATAATTTGTAATTTAAATGATTTGTTAATTAGGACCTAACCAAAACCAACGCGTATGGTGCATAATTTCTGGAAATTTCTAGAAAATTTTTAAATACATAGTTAGGTACGTGAATTTACATGTGAGCAACCGAAATACGCGACGTTCTGGTACCTCAGATTTAAAAATTGACAAAGCGAAAAATAGAAATAGAAAATTTAAAATAATATTTTTGTAAAAAATTTGTTTATTAAAAAATACCTATAATATGTTTGCAGAAATATAAAAAAGAAATAATATTTCGTAAGAAAAATGATTTGTTACTTATGAATCAACCAAATTCAGCATGTACGGCGTTCAGTTTCTGTCAAAAAATTTTGAAATAAGTTGTTATTGTAAATAAATTTATATGAAAGCATACGCGACGTACTGTACCTCGAAGTTTTAAAATTTTAAAATTGACAAAGCGTATAAAAATATTGTAATTGTATTTTCTTATGTTGCTACGATTAAATTTTAAAAATAAAATATTTTAAAATAATATTTACAACGCGTACGGCGAAAAATTTCTGCCAAAAAATTTTGAAATAAGTAATTATGTAAATAAATTTACATGAATGCAACCCAAATACGCGTAACGCGATATACTGTACCTCGGATTTTTAAATTTTAAAAATTGATAAATAGTATAAAAATATTGTCTTCGGTTTTTCTTATATTTTTAAATTATACGTTGTATGTTTTGATTAAGGTTAAGCCCTGATAATTAAAAATTTTATTTTACATTTTAAACATCGAATAATGTTTTTTCATGATAAAAACTTTTTTTAGTTTTACTTTGACATAACGAACAAATATTATATAAGGCGTTTTTTTTTAAATCACAGCAGAGATCTAGGCACGCTCTAAACAACATAAGCACGTTCTAATGAACAGAGCATGAACAGAGTACGCTCAGAGCGTTCAGATTTAATAAAAAAACACGAAAAATTAAATTAAATTAAAACATTTTGATTTTTATTTTACAAGTAAAATCTTAAACAAACGTCAAAATGTCTTTAAGAAAAAAAATTAATCACACGCTCTGAGCGCTCAGAGGTAAAAAAAAAAACGATTTTTTTTTTTGACAGTTCAGATTTAAAAAATGCCTTTAAAGGAACTGAAGCATGTATTCATCAATTTTTAATTAGGAAACAGAATACATACGGAACGGATACAAAAAATTCAAATCGTACTAAAATGTTTAGTTTTCTATATGACGGACACCATTAACTCGAATTTTGGCTACTTGACTTCAGTAAATATATGTATATGTTTAGAAATTAAATCAAATTCTCAGAACATTGTATATTAGAACAATATTTATATTAAGAATTTAAATCGCTTTGTTTTGTCTAATAACTGTACCACATTATACTTTCTTTAAAGCGACTTTACCTATAGGAATAAAATTCAAAAATACAACAACGTTTTTATAACTGAAAAAATTATAAATTTTTTTTTAGCAAATTTCGAGCAAATTTTGTTGACAACATTGTTGCAATATATTTTATTACGTTTAGGAAAAAAAATATAATTTTTCGTGTTAAATTAGTCTATTATAAATTTCAAAAAACTAATTTTGTATGTAAATTTAAAAGCAAAAATAGCTCGAATCTCAAGCACAGGGCGATACTAGTACATTATTAACAGTTCCTGAGGAAAATGTGGTAAATGAGAATCCTCATTTATTAACTAGATGGCAGAAATTTTCAAAAAGATGGTCTAAAAAATACTTGTCAGCAAAGACCAAAATGGACCCAACAACAACCAAATTTAAGGGTTGGTAAAATAGTGCTAATAAATGAGGATAATTGTCCAATATGATAACGGTTTTGTTCGAGATGCTACGGTAAAAACAAAAACTTCAGTCTTAAAACGACCTATAACTAAGCTACTGCTGTTGCCAATTATAGACAATAACGATAATTTGAACTATGATGAAGTGACAATGGTCAAAAATAGAAATACAGAAGCGCATACTAACAACTATTTTTAGTTTTTTCTTTAAAATTACACTAGTCATTTACTTCGAAAATATTGAAAAGAAAATATTAACGGAAGTGAATTGGAATTTAATTGTACATTTTAATTTATCTTTCTACAAGTATCAAAACAGAATGATAATAAAATCTATAATATATTGAAGGGAATTATGTAGCAAACTTTCAGCTGACGTTGAACTTGAAGATCATTGCAAGCCGGTTAGGGTGCAGTTGCAGCATCATTTAGAAGAATTGGAAAAATGGTAGTATTTTAATTTATCATCAAAATGAGAAGCCCCTCAAAAGGAAAAGAATTGCATTTGGAATAATTGGAAATGTGGCACACAGTATGTTTGAGTTCTAGATGAAGAATTTGTCGAGAAATGTGAATCTAATTTTTTTCCCCCTTACTTCTCTTGGGAGCATAGGACTTCCACTTGACACCTCCATCTCACGCGATTCCACACTTATATTTAAATGTCATCCCAGGAGATGATACATTTAGCAATTTCTTTGTAAATTGTCCTGCGCCATGTGATGTTGCGACGACCGCGTCTTCTAGTCCCTTGCGGGTTCCACTTTAATGCCAAACGAGTTATATTTTCACTAGGCTTTCGAAGCGTGTGGCCTATCCACCTCCATTTCTTACGCCTGAATTGTTTAGCTATCGGTTCTTCGCCTGTTAGTATCCAGAGAAATTCGACGGATATAGTGTTCGGCCAGAAAATGCGGCATATTATCCTAAGACACTTATTTAAACAAGCTTGCTGCTTGTGGGTTAGGCTGCTGGTTACAAGCCAGGTTGCGCTGTCATATGTTATATCACAAAATTTAATAATTTAAATTAGTATATGTATATAATAATTTATCTTAGTGTATGTACCTGTCGCTAAAGAAACCTGTTAAGGATCCAACCAACACCAGCAACTATAGGACAATAAGCTTAATGCCAAACATTAGTAAAATATTTGAAACTTTATTAAAAGTTATTGCACACTCAAAAAACTTCATACATGGTACAACACGGTACAATTAACACCATAACTCAATAACTACTGATATTTGCTGGTTTATAAATAAAAACTACGGTGTGAGTGCCTGTCTCATTGATTTAGAGAAGGTATTCAACTCGGTTTGGTTTGACGGTTTAATATACAAATTAATAAAATATAAATTTCCATTACGCTTAATAGTACTTATTAAAAATATGTTATACAATAAAAAATTTTTAGCATATAGCCAAAATAATATGTCTAACAAAACATTTTTAATTGAAAATGGTCTCCAACAAGGTATTGCGCCAATTCTTTTCTCGATCTACATAGCGGATCTTTTGCTTTGGCTAGACCGAGTTAAGGCTTTCCCAGACGAAACAATAATATACTCTGCGAATGACACTGTGAACAGCATTCAGTATTTTGCTCAAAAAATGTTTAATATTGTACAAGATTATTGCAAAATATGGAAATAAAAGTGAACTTTAGTAAACGTGAAACCGTATTATTACGTAACAGGGTAGACAAAACAAGTTCAGAAATTAGGAAAAATTGGAAAAATTTTACCATTAAATCGCCTATTTCACCTTTCGCAATCGCAAAAATTAAATATTCCACAAAATGGTTTACTATCGCATATATGTTAACACAATGAGGAATACATCAAGAAGACTTTGCTCACGGGCTTCATAGCCCCTGAGCATTTCATCTTCTTAGACAAGTGTGGTTATATACAAAATCAAAATTATGTCCCTATACTATTTCATTATAGTAGACAGGCTACATGTAAAATAAGTAAAGAAACAGTCACTCAGTCAGTTGTGCAAACGACTTAGAAATACCCTACACCTATTTGGTTCAAATTTAATGGGAAGTCCATTAGTCATTTTTCAACCATAAAAGCTGTTATTAGTTTGGTCGTAAGACATAGCTAACCAAATTAGCTTTATAATACTAAAAACATTTTCTAACTACTTTATCTGTTCAAAAATATTTCAAATTCTTACTAATTTATCTATTTAAAAATATTAAAAAACAAAAAAACTTGAAATAAATGAAAATATATTTATTTCAATTCAATTACAAAAGTGAAAAAATTTGAATTATTAAATTTGATAAAAAGCTAATCAAAGAATAATATATTTAATAATTAAAATTTTTCAATATTGCAATTATTTTAAATTGTTAGTTTATGTACCTATTAGAAAAGCTTATAAAAGCAAAATATGCAATAAATGTATTTCAAAAATATAATTAAAAATTAAGAACTTTTCATATAATTCATTTAAATATAAAAATAAATTTTACATAAATGCAGCAAGTACCTTTGCATATAGCTTAAGTATTGTACACAATGTCTTAATTATATATCACCTATGGTAATAATTCAATAAAATATATGATATAATAAAAATAAAAAAAAAAGGAATTTAATCGTTTATTAAAAAAATATTTTGTTTTTAATTTATAAAATATTATACAAAATATGTTTTATAGTAAAATTCTTTGCCTTATAAAAATATAAAAGTTTAAAATAACAACGGAAATAGAAAGAACCATCGTGTATCAAATTTAAAGTTTCTATCTTCATTAATTTCGAAGATAAACTTTTTAATTTTGGGATTTCTTAGGAGACACTTGAACCACAACTATAATTAAGTTTAAATTTCGGTGACATATAGGAAATAGGAAATATATTCTTTGGCTTCGAAATTATACTCGTTTGGCCTCAGATCGATCAAAAGCTTCTAGAATCCGAACTCATTGTCCGAACTCGACCAAAACCAATTCCCATGGTACTTTTATTACTAGTAACCTAGAGGTTAAATTTCATCAAAATAGCGGCATCATTTTTTAAGTTATACTGATTTTAAGATATATATTCGTTAGCCCTTGAATTTTGCAAAGGTTCCAGAACCCGAAAACATGGTACGATTTCGCTCACATGCAGTCCCCGTCATACTTTCAATACTAATTAACCCTTGTACATAATTGGAACGTTCTATCTTAATTTTAAATTACTATTTTTATTAATTTCGATGATAAGCTTTTAAACCTTGGGGAGTCTAAGAGGGGTACTGAACCACCACTCTGATTGATCCAAAATTAGGAGAACGCGCTGAAAATAGTGAAGAGCACCCATGTGGCAAATTTGAAACTTCTTAATTAGTTTGAAGTTGCTATCTTTATTAATTTCGAAAATATGCTTTAAGGTCTTCGGAACTGTGTGGCTGGTCCTCAACCCACTACTCCAATTGGTCCCAAATTTCAAGGGCATTAAGGAAGTAGAAAGAGACAACCTGATACCAAATTTGGAGGTTCTATCTTCATTGGTTTTGGTATTATACTCATTTGGCCTAAATTCGATCAAAAAGTTCTAAGTTCCGAATTTATGGTCCAATTTTGACCATACGCAATCCCCGCCATAACCTCATTACTAATAACTTACAGCACAAATTTGATGAAGATAGCGTTATTTTATTAGTTTTTGAGTAATCATGATTTTTTATAGAAGTTCGTTACCCCTTGGACCGATTAAATGGCCAAAATCCGAACACATGGGCGGATTTCCCCCTTTTGAAATCCCCACCGTACTTTCAGTCCTAGTAACCTACAGTTAAAATTTCATCAAAATAGGTCAATTATTTTTGAGTTATCGTGCCTACGGACGGACATGGCTATATCGACTAAGAAGGTCACGCTGATTATATATATATACTTTTCCATATCTAGCTCGCTTCCTTTAGGTGGTTACAAACACCATACCAAAGATAATATACCCTTTTCCTATTTCATAGGTGTAGGATATAATAAATAATATAATTTTAGCATTATAAGCTGCGATCATAAAATACAAATTGACAACGAGATTCAAGTTAAAATTAAACTTTTTATCTAATTGTGAAGTTGACTAAAGTTTTGAAATACATATTAAACAAGTAAAGCAACAGTCAGTCGGTGCAACCGACTTAGAAATACCCTACACCTATTTGGTTCAAATTTAAGGACATATCCATAAGTCATTTTAACACCATAAAAGCTGTTATTAATTTGATCGTAAGACATAGCTAACCAAATCAACTTTATAAAACTAAAAACATTTTCTAATTACACTATCTATTAAAAAATACTACAAATTCTTACTAATTTATCTATTTAAAAATATTAAAAAACAAACAAACTTGAAATAAATGAAAATATATTTATTCCAATTCAATTACAAAATGAAAAAATTCTAATTATTAAATTTTGTGATAAATAGATAAACAAAGCATAATATATTTAATAATCCAAATTTTTAAAAATTGAAATTATTTTAAATGGTTAGTTTATATACCTAATAGAAAAGCTTATAAACGCAAAATATGCAATAAATGTATTTCTAAAATACAATTACAAATTTAGACTTTTTCATATAATTCATTTAAATATAAAAATAAATTTTAAATAAATGCAGGAAGTACCTTTGAACATAGCTGAACCACTACAATTAAGTCTAGATTTCGGAGACACATAGGACATAGGAAATATATTCATTGGCTTCGAAATTAAACTCGACCACAACCAATTCCCATGGTACTTTCATTACTAGTAACCTAGTGTTAAGTTTCATCAAAATACCGGCATTATTTTTTGAGTTATGGTGTTTTTAAGGTATATGTTTGTTAGTCCTTGAACTTTTCAAGGGTTCCAGAAGGGTTCCAGTCCCGTCATATTTTCAATACTAGTTAACCCTTGTACACAATTGGAACGTTCTATCTTAATTTTAAGTTACTAGTTTTATTAATTTCGATGATAAGCTTTTACACATTAGGGGGTCTAAGAGAGGTTCTGAACCACCACTCCAATTGATCCCAAATTAGGGGGGCACGCAAGAAATAGTAAAGAACACCCTGGGCCAAATTTGAAGCTTCTACATTTGTTTCAAGTTACTATATTTATTAATTTCGAAAATATGTTTTAAGGTCCTCGGAACTGAGTGGCTGGTCCCTGACCCACTGCTCCGATCGGGCCCAAATTTCAAAGACACTTACGAAATAGGAAGGGACACCCTGATACCAAATTTGGAGGTTCTATCTTCATTGGTTTCGAAATTATGCTAATTTGTCCTAAATTCGATCAAAAAGTTCTAAGTTCCGAACCCATTGTCCAATCCTCACCGTACGTAATCACCGCCGTAGTTTCATTACCAATAACCTACAGCACAAATTTCATGAAGATAGCCTCATTAGTTGTTGAGTTATCGTGATTTTTTATATATGTTCGTTAGCCCTGACATCGATTAAAAGGTCCGGAATCCGAACCGTTGGGCTGATTTCGCCCTATATAGTCCGCGCTTAACTTATAGTACTAGTTAACCCTTGTACAAAATTTCAACGATCTATCCTAATTTTAAGTAACAATTTTTAATAATTTCGATTATAAGCCTTTTAAACTTAGGTGGTCTGCGAGGGGTACAGAACCACCACTCCAATTGATCCCAAATTAGGGGAACACAGAAGAAATAGTAAAGAACACCCTTGTGGCAAATTGGAAGCTTCTACATTTTTTCAAGTTGTTATCTTTATCAATTTTAAAGATATGCTTTAAGGTCTTCGGAAATGTGTGGCTGGTCCCCGACCCAGAACTCCAATGGGACCCAAATTCACAAGACACTTAGGAAATAGGAAGGGACACCACCATACCAAATTTGGAGGTTCTATCTTCATGGGTTTCGGAATTATGCTCGTTTGGCCTAAATTCGATCAAAAAGTTCTAGGTTCCGAACCCATGGTCCAATCCCGACCTTACGCAATTCGCGAAGTAGTTTCATTACTAGTAACCTACAGCACAAATTTGATGAAGATAGCGTCATTAGTTGTTGAGTTATCGTGATTTTTTATATTTGTTCGTTAGCCCTGAAACCGATTAAAAGGTCCAGAATCCAAACCCATGGGCCGATTTCGCCCATTTGCAATCCCCGCCGTACTTTCAGTCCTAGTAACCTACAGTTAAAATTTCATCAAGATAGCTCCATTATTTTTTGAGTTATCGTGCCTACGGACGGACGGACGGACGGACGGACGGACGGACATGGCTATATCGACTCAGGCGGTCACGCTGATCACAAATATATATACTTTTCCAAATCTAGCTCGCTTCCTTTAGGTGGTTACAAACACCATACCAAAGTTAATATACCCCTTTACCTATTCTATAGGTGTAGGGTATAAAAATAATATTTTGTACATTACATTTCTGTTAAAGCATAGTTATTTATATTGTCACTTAACATATATCTTTTTACATCTGAACTACTTAAAGCTATTTTGTTAAGATTCTGCGTATAAATAATGTGTAATTTCAATCTAAAAACTATCATATTTCTATAAATAATTAAATTATGAAATAAAGAACTTTTGTAATCCTCTATATCTAAGTCTTTAAAAAAACAACAACCTCTAAAAAAAACCCTAAACCCTCTTGTTTTTAATACTCTGATTTTCTAAAGTTTTTAAAAAAATATTTTTAAACCTATAAATTTTGTAATTCTTTTTCCATCCTTTTCATCATTAAAAAGACCTAATACTTTATTATTTAGCTTAGGAAAGTTAAATTGGCTATATTTGGCATAATATGACGTATGAAAGTATTGAATCAGAGCTGGTTTTATGTCATTGTAAAAATCTTCCGTTGTTATTGTATATATAAAACTATCAGTATCTATTTAGTTAAGGGCTAAATTATTTCGAAACTTTGGTTCCATATAAATATAGTGAAAATTATACATTAATATTTCAAATTGGTCTAAAAAATCAATGATTTTGTGTTTATCTTTAACGATCAAAAAACAAACGCTAGATATAAACAATAATGAAGATATAAAGCAACCTGAACCTAATTTGTGGTTCTTGTCATCATTACATAAAAGTTTTTAACACAAATATAATTTGAAATTTAGTTGATTACATATTTTGAAAATTGCTAAACAAGTTGTTTTAATAGCTCATAATGGACAAGGTTTTGTTCACTAGTATATTTTCAATAAACAGATCCCTAAATGTGACATAGAGCTAAAACTAACCATGAGAGCCACAGACGCACATTAAAAATACAAGGTTTTTAGATTCTATGAGTTATCTTGCAATGCCACTAAGTCAATTTCCTAAAGCTTTCGATTTACCACAAAATTTAAAAAACGGTTATTTGCTCATTTGTTTAATACAACAAAAAATATAAATTGTGTTGGGCGAATACCACTTATGCACTACTATAGTCCTAATAGAATGAGGGAAAAAATTCAAAAATGTTTATTGATTAGTATGAACAAAGAAAAAATACCGAGTTCAATATGAAACGTGATTTGAATATGTAAAGAATGTTGCATAAATGATGTACAGATTTTAACTGAAGCCTGCATTAAATTTGAAAAACTTCTGTAGGAAGCAAATAATTTATGTCATTTTACTGAGGCTACAATAATTGTTTCAGCATGCAACTTAGTTTTTCGAAGAAGGTTTTTTAAACCGGAAACTATTGGATTGATACCCCAAAAAAGGTTACGGATTTGTATACAATTAATCAAAAATTGCTCCTCAATGGCTAATTTGGGAAAAAAATAAGCAATTATAAAAAATATAAAAGTAAATGGCTTTTGTTCAGAAACAAAACAAATTTTTAAATTCAATGGGTGCTTTTTTCATGACCATCCAAAATATTTTCCATATAAGAGGAATGAATCAATACAAGGGAACATATATGATACTCTTGATTTCAGATTTGCAAATACCATAACAAGAACAGGGCCGGTAAAATCATTTGGATATCAAGTGATTGAAATGCGGAAATGTGATTTTACAGAACACTTGATTGAAAAAGAAAATAAATTGTCATATCTTATAAATCACGCCCTTTTAAAAACGTTCATTTAGAACCGCGAGATGCTTTTTATGGAGGTAGAACTGGAAACACTTTTATGTATTACAAAGCAAAAGCAAATTAAAGGAATAAAATAAATAGATATTTGCTCATTATATATGTGTGCAAATATGGTAGTTTCTAGTAGAACATCCGAAGTTTTAGTGGGCTATGAAATATGTTATAAAGTTGACTTAGAAAATATTAGTTGACTTAGACGCATTCGACTTGTCCTCCTCTAGAACAATCGTTAAATTAATTCCTTGTACACACAATCATGAACACATCATCGTTAAAATCAGTGGCATTAACAAAGTGAATAAACTCTGGACAATTTCTATAACATTAATATAATATTTATGTTGTCGAATGAACATAGAAAATATACCTTTTCATTGTCTATTTTTAAAGAGGGATGTTACCAAAGAAGAATTGAGAAAACATTGCAAAAGGCTAGGAAAAAGCAAAAGCGCTGGTGGAAGGTTCCAGTTTACGGTTTGTGTTATTTTATAAAATAAAAAATTAAAAAAAAATTGGACAAACTACTTTTTAAAAAACTTTATTTTTTTCTTTTAAATCCAAATGGTACAGAATTATAATTTCCATAAAACCTTCTAATTTTCCTATGACCATTTGTTTTTCGAAAATTTTTGTACAGAATTTTCACATCTGCTTTATCGTTCAATAAAACCATTTCCATAATTTTTTCAAAACTAACTAGTTTTGAAGCATTATAATCAAATTTAATTCCTTTTAAATAACTATTTATATAGTTATTATAGAAATATTCCTTTAAACAACTGCATCGCTTTGTTTGTCAGATTATTTCAAATAATTTTTTGGTCCACCGCAAAAGAATTTTTTTATGTAGCTGTCAGGTCCACATGATTCTAGTTCATTAGTTATATATCCGATAAAATTGCCTAGGGCAGGTTCATATTCACCTTCTTTTGATATATATATATGACGGAATCAGTATTATAATATGAAATTCATTCTTGTGAATTTTCCAAATATTTATTCAATTTTAAACGAGCCTGGGCAGCTGTATAACTTGTAATACATACGTTCACTGTATGTAATGAATCTAAATGTTCATTTTTGTATTTCTAGTTAACTAAAACCAAGTCCGAATTGATAGTCATTATGTGAAATACATCTTTGTTTGAATTTGTCAATATAGAATAAAGCTGTTGAACTTTTTATTATTTGGGTTTTTGTCTGATTTTCTCGTTGACCAAAAGAGTTCAATATAAGCTACTGTATGATCTTTTGCCAGTGTTTTTGTAAACATTTTCTGTATCAAGTTAAATATTTTCTTGTTGAAAAATTTGTTCCAAATAATTTCGTGTTTAATTCTTTTGTGTTGCAATCTCTAGGCCATCCAAAAGCTTCCTGTTTAATTTTTGCGTATCCATGTTCGCAGTTGTCTTTGTTGTATTGCTGTACCTTATAACGCCAAATTTTATGAAATTCAATTATTTTATACCTCTTTTTTTACAGCTTTTACTACATCGTCTATAACCCAAGTTCCTCTCAGAGCTCTTTCTTTACCAGAATTAAGGCATTCATCTTGATATGTTTCAAGGCTGCAAGTGAAACATACGTTAACATTAATTTGTTATTTTGTTTTATTGGAAGAACACGGTGAATAAAATCAGTGAGAGAGGAATATCACATTTTATTACACCATTAATATTTTCTAAGTCAACTTTATAACATATTTCATGCTCCAATTAAACTTCGGATGTTTTACTGAAAATTTCCCACATTTGCATACATAGGGATATAATGAGCAAATATCAATGCTTTGTAATACATGAAAATGTTTCCAGTTCTATCTCCATAAAAAGCATCTCGCGTTCCTAAAGACCGTTTTCTAAATGGGGGTGATTCAATAGATATGACATTTTATCTCGTTTTTCTATCAAGTGTTCTCTAAAATAACAGTCCCACATTTCAATTACTTTTTTTATTATTTTTAAAGCCGCGGCCTTAGCCATTCGACTTAATCTTTTTTTTCCTTTATTTTTTGTTAGAAGCTAGTTAGTCAATTAGTATTTTAAATATATTAACAAAGATTTATTTAAATGTTTTATACTAACAGATTTACTCGGCGTTGCCTGGGAGCGTGCCAATTGCAAAAAAGCAAGTTTCAGCCAATTTTTCGAAGTACTGCTTTGGTTAAAAAGAAAGCCTCAAAAAAATATTTGTGGAGTTCCGTTAACCCGTTGCGGCCCATCAGCTTTTTATAGGTTTTTACGTTACTTTGCTATAAATTAGAAATGGTTTAACCGATTGACCTCAAATTTTGTATATGTGTTCCTCTTTGAGAATGGAGTTCACTCTATTAACTGACTTGGAATTTGTTAACCCCTTGCCGCCCGACAATTTTGCCAAAAAAAAAGTGGGATGGATATTACGTCAATTTTGCTAAATATTGCTTGGCTTGGCTAAATATTGCAAAGTTTCAAAAACAGGTTTGTTGAGTTCCATTAATCCATTGCGGCACAGCAACTCTTTACAGATTTTTTCATTACTTTACTGTTAAGCAGAAACGGTTTGACCAATTGACTTTAAATTTTGTATGCGTACATGTATATACTTATCATTCCTACGATTATTCAAAAAAAATTTTTTGTAAGTAAATCACGCCCAGTTTTTGAAAGTAGGTAAAACTTCTGTGATTTAGGGAAATGTTTAAAAAAATGTGAAACAAAAACTTTAAAAAAACAGTTTGCAAAACAGTTTTAACGTTTATCTCTAATTTTTCTATACGTTTTTCTTCTGCTTCTTGAAAATTTGGTGATGCCTGAATTTTTATTGTTATTATTTAATAATTATGAAAAGTTTCAAGTGAAATTTGAAAAATTAGTTGAAAACCCCAAAAAACTCGTTTTAAACAAATTGCGTTATTACATTTTAAAATTAACATGTACACCATTCTTGTGGTTTTCAATAACATCAACTTAAATCAAAACTCCATTGAGAGGTCAAAAGGGTATACTAAATTTTCCATTATGTCATTATACTAACTAAATAGCAGTTTACTTTAATTGCCAGCGTTTGAATAAAATATAGTCGATTTGCACTTATCTGAAAGTTCTACTACGCTCTTGCTCGTTTGTTTATGATTTTATGAGAGAAATGTAGGCTTATTCCTTGGAAAAACTGTTTTAAAATACTATCCAAATATTGCTAACTTCAATCGAATTGTAATTTAAATGTGGTTTATAATATTTATTATTTTCCAAAAGTGGTTTGGAGTTAGTTCTAATAAATATTAATTGGTGATCCGAAAAAACCGAGACAAGGATATGCAAATAATACTGATATGTTGTTAGATCAGTTACAGATCTAATACAGTTTTACTATTTGGGACAATCCCTGTCCCGTATTTTTCTGACAGTTTGTTCCATAAGAAGTAGCCATTTCTTAACAATGTATTTTCATATTGTTTAACATGAGTGGTCTGCTGGTTTAATACGTTTATATTAAAATCACCCAGTACATATGAATTTTCATATTTGACAAGAATTTCATCTAATTTAAGTAAAAAGTCATTGTTATTTGCATTTGGTGCTTTGTAGTTTCTGATTATATTAACATTTTACTTTAATTATTGACAATTAAAAAATTTTTATTTGAAAGTACTAGACAGATTTTCAGTTATATAAAACGCTACACCACCGTAGGGTTCCTGTCGGTTAGAGAAATAAGAAGAATAGCCAGAAATTATACATAAGATTATAAATTATATTAAAAATATTTATTAAAATAAATTTAAAATTTTTATACCCGTATGACTATATAGTCAAAGGGTATAATAAATTTGCCATTACGTTTGTGACGCAGAGAAAGAGGGGGGGTAGATATAGACTCAAGTGTATGGATCGGATCAGAATCGAAAAAAAAATTGATTTAGCTATGTATGTCCGTCCGTCCGTCTGTCCGTCCGTCCGCACGATAACTCAAAAACTAAAGGAGCTAGGATCTTGAAATTTTCGCAAATTCGTTTTTTTGCAATAGCCGTCATCGCTATTTAAATCCAGCCATTTTGGTCCATGGGTTCGGGTAGCTGCCATACAACTTCCTTTTTTATATGAGTATTTCTCTGTACCTATTACAGCTACGTGTCTGAAATTTTGGCAAAAGTAGTTTAGTTTTATGGCCAAAGTTTCTGCAAAATTTGTTTGGTCTACTGCAAAGGGTTCGAGTAGCTGCCATACAACTTCTTATTTTATATGAGCATTACTCTATACCTATTGAAGTTGGGTGTCTGAAATTTTGCCAAAAATAGTTTAGTGTAATGGCCAAAGTTCCTGCAAAATTTGGTTAGTCTGCTGCAGAGGGTTCGAGTTGCTGCCATACAACTCCTTATTTTATATGAGCATTACTCTCCACCTAATGAAGCTGGGTGTCTGAATTTTTGCAAAAATTGTTTAGTGTAATGGCCAAAGTTTCTGCAAAATTTGGTTGTTCTACGACAGAGGGTTCGATTGCTGCCATACAACTCTTTATTTTATATGAGTATTCCACTACACTTAATAAAGCCAAAAGTAATTAACCGGATGATATAATGTGTATGTTACGGTCATACGGGTATCCCAGAGTTGACACAGTCTACTCTACTACCCTCTTCCTCGTTTTTAATATTTTTATAAAAAAATTCAAAACTGTTATTTAAAACAAACAATTGATACCATAGCAACTACAATTATTTAAAAAAAAAAATTGAGATGAACAAAAAGTCGATGGCTTAGTGATTAGGACAGGATGTCGACCTTTTGATTGAAAAGTGTGGGTTCGAATCTCGTTCAGAGCATATTTTTTTTTTAAATTCATCTTTTTTTTTAATTCATTATTTTTTTTTATTAATTTCTTTTTGTAATTAAATATAAACAAGTGATGAAAAAAAACCAAGGGTTTTTAAAAAAGCACATTTTCAAAATTATATTGTATTACCAACTGAATTTAACTTTGGAAATATTTACTTAGAAATAGTTACTACTGACCCCCCCCCCCTCATCATCAAATTTTTTAGGTTCTAGGAATTAAATTGTGAATTCCACAAAAATTTGGAATTTTACTTAGAATTTTATTATCTAAGCAAAAATGGGTAAAACTGGGAGACACTTTCTTCAATTAAAGGAACCCGTTTTAAATTAAAGAAAAACCTTTAACATATGTTAAAACATTATGTTGGAGCTATAAATTTTGTATATTAATAAAAAAAAAATTGGACAGGTATTCAAGTTACAGGTGCTTAAAAATAGCAAAATTTAAATTTTCGAGCCCTTATAGCTCCTAAAAAGGGGGCTTGACAAAAAAATTTTGTTAACTGACTCCTACTATTTTTTCAGTATCTAACTTCTCCCAAAACTTCAAGACCCTAGCTTGAACCGTTTAGAAAATATGTGGGGCTAAAAATTTTGCAAAAATTGAGTTTTATATAATGGTAAATTTTAGTACCGTATGGCAACCCTATACATTTGAGCGACATATTTTTGTAAAGCCTATAAAAGCAGCTCTCCAACACCGTTTTGATTGAAAATAAACCTAACAGGACTCTTGTTATATCAATTTAAATTTAGGGCTTTTTTGGAATTTTCAGGGGCTGTAATTTCGTCACCCATCAAAATTAAGAAAAACCTTTGACACATGTTGAAATATAATTATAGAGCTTTGAATTTTGTATATCACTAAAAAAAAATTTGCACAGGTATTCAAGTTACAGGTGTTTAAAAATAGCAAAATTTCAATTTTCGAGCCCTTATAGCTCTGAAACATGGGCCTGGACAAAAAAATTTTGTTAATTGACTCCTACTAATTTCTGAGTATCTAACTTCTCCCAAAATTTCAAGACCCTAGCTTGAACCGTTTAGAAGATATGTCTGGCCAAAAATTTTGCAAAAATTGAGTTTTGCGTAATGTTAAATTTTAGTACCGTATGGCAACCCTAAACATTTGCCTTGTAAAAATTAATGAAGTTTATGAAACCAGCTATTATTTGCCGTTTTCAGATTGAAAATATATGTAACAGAACTCTTGTTATAACAATTTAAATATAGGGCTTTTTCCAACTTTGGGGGGCTGTAGCCCCGTAACAGGTGGGGCTACAGAAAAAAATTCTTCTACGAAATTATTTTTTTTGCAAAAACTACCCATGGTTAAAATTTCTTTACTCTATTTCAAACGGTGTAAAAGTTTTTGTAAACATACGGACGGACGGACAGAGTGAAGCTATATAGGCACATTTTTACAAAATTTTTTGAAAATGTGCTAAAAAACAAATATTTGGAATTTTCTTTCAAACAGTTCAATTGCAATATATGAAATTCTTATTTATTTAATACATAATAGTGTACGCACGGTTATCTAAAAGTTGACAAGGGCAACTATAATCTTCCTCGTTTATATAAATATTGTGTACTAGCAGATTTACCCGGCGTTGCCCGGAAGCTTGCAACTTCTTTGAATTAGGGGAATGCTTAAAAAAATGTTTTGTCGAGTTCTTTTAACCGATTGCGAAACAAAAACTTTAAAAAACAGTTTGAACGATTATCTCTAATTTTTCTATACATGGTGATACATGCTTGAGAATTTGGTGCTCCTTGACGATAGAGTTGAGGATGTTAGGTTCCCGGCGAATAATGTTAACTGAATTAAAATGACTGTTGGTCAAATGGGGATACTAAATTTGCCATTATGTCATTATACTATGTCAATAGTAGTTATCTTGAATTGCCAACGTTTGAATAAAATATAGTCGATGGTTTAGAAAAGATTTAAAAATTTGCTTTTCAACTTATATTTTGTTTAGTACTCACCTGAAAATTGTAATACGCTCTTCCTCGTTTTTTTATGATTTGATGAGAGAAATGTAGGCTTATTTTTTGGAAAAACTGTTTTAAAATACTATGTTTTTAAGCATTATATATAAGAAATTGAATTTTTTGATTTTTTGATTTCATTTGAAGAAAACTGAAAATTTCATTGAATCTTTGTTCAAAACGCACAAACAGGTCAAAACCAAATTAATCATGTGGCTTTTAATTAAAATGTTGGTACAAAATTTTCAATAAAATACTTTTAATCGTATAAGAAAATAAAATTTATAGAAAACTTCATGGCGTCGTCGTGGAAAACGGGTTAATCGAATTAACTAAAACTTTTTGCAGCCTCTCTTTAGACTGCAAAATCAACCTGTAAAATTGGACACAAATCGAAAACACAAAATTTTTTGAAAGTCCGCCAGGCCGAAATGGGTATAATTATTCCAACCAAATTTATACAACTAATTGCGGTTGCTAAGAGGAACATTTGTGCAAAATTTCAAGTCAATTTGTCAAACGGTTTTGACTCGAAATCAAAAACATTGAAAAAGCTTCTTTGCGCCCTCATGCCCAAACGGGTTAACCGAATCCAACAAAAATTTGTGCCAGACTCTATTGTCGACTGCGAAACCACCTTGTAAAATTGGACACAAATCGGAAATACCAAATTTTTTGGAAGCCTGCCAGGCCGAAAGAGGTTAAATTATTCGAACCAAATTTATGCAACTAATTGCGGTTGCTAAGAGGAACATTTGTGCAAAATTACAAGTCAATCGGTCAAACCACTTTGACTCGACATCAAAAACATTGAAAAAGCTTCATTGGGCCCTCGTGCCCAAACGAGTTAACCGAACCCAACAAAAATTTGTGCCAGCCTTTCTTTTCGACTGCAAAACCACCCTGTAAAATTGGACACAAATCGGAAACAAATAATTTTTTGGAAGCCCGCCGGGCCGAAATGGGTTAATATTTTCAAACCATCTTTATACAACTAATTGCGTTTGCTAAGAGGAAGATTTGTGCAAAATTTCAAGTCAATCGGTCAAACTGTTTCGGCTCGACATCAAAAACATTGAAAAAGCTTCATTGCGCCCTCGTGCCCAAACGGGTTAACCGAACCCAACAAAAATTTGTGCCAGCCTCTCTTTTTGACTGCAAAACCACCCTGTAAAATTGGACACAAATCGGAAACACAAAATTTTTTGGAAGCCCGCCGGGCCGAAAGGGGTTAATTTATTCCAACCAACTTTATACCATTAACTCCGTTTAATAAGAAGAACATTTGTGCAAAATTTCAAGTTAATCGGTCAAACCGTTTCGACTCGACATCAAAAAAACGAAAGAGCTTAAAACGGCTCTGGAGCCGCAACCTGTTGACTTATAAAAATGCGACATATCCTATGTCACCCCCCGGGCTCCCAGAATTATTCCTTTAAAATTTTGTGACAATCGGACCAGTGGTTTTCACGTGAATCCTGGACAAACAAACAAACAAACAAACAAATAAACAAACAAATTTTCTTCTTTATATATTAGATAAAACAGAATTATTTTTGTTTAGAATAGAATTATTATTGTGATAATACTGAAATTGAAACATATATTGTAAACAATACTCGCAAGTGTAATCCCTTATCCAGCAAAAGCAACATTTAATATTAAAAAGAGTTTTGTGTAATAAAACAAAATAAAATGTTAAAGAAAAATAAAAAATAACCAAAAATTTGGTTAAAATCATTACATTGTTTTTAATAGCAAAAAAAATAAAGAAATTGAATAAATCTAATATTAATTTTTATTAATAGTTATTATTAATTCTAAAAAATTGTTAGTAAAGTTTGTTGGTAATATTAAAAGCTTTTTTATTGAAGTTAATATTGTTAGAAGACAAAATTCTATAAACTTGACTTGAATCAGTTTTCCGTATATCAATGTCGTTAGCGTTGGTCCACAAGTACTGAAAATTGTGCGATAATTTAATTTTCTTTGCTTCATAATATAATTTTGACTGCTGATAAATGGTGCCGCAAAAAATTTCTGCGTTTACTACATGTTTTATATGTATTTCAGCTGTGAAAAGTTAATTGTTTCGTTTTTTAATCGTTTCGAATACTTGATTTGTTTTCCATTTGTAATATTTGTTGTTTTAATTTGGCATTTTCCTTAATGATATCAATATTTTTGGCTGCTGTTTTATTCATACGTAAATAAAGATTAATTGTGATTTGTGAATTTCATATACAATTGTTCCTAAGATTTTTGTGGAACAATGCCGTTTTTTCTAATTTAATATTTGTACAATATGGCAAGCATCCGAGTAATTCAGAGATCAATGAAACACCGATTCCAAGTTATTCAGAACACATTGTCCACATCGACATATTTTCAACGGAATACAAAAATCAGATTAGCTTTGAGAGACATTCTCTTTTATTTCAGTATACCAGAATATTTTGTCATAGACAATGAGAAATCTCTTAATTCTGCCACCATTAAAGCAGTTAAAGCAATGATGAAGGACGAAATGAAAATAAAATTCTTCACAACACCCCCATATAAAAGTTCCGTGAATGGGTAGATAGAGGGATTTCAGTCCACTTTATCTGAGATCATAAGATGTCTGAGAGGGTGGAGCAGAAAATTTGAGAAGCTACCACAAAGAGCCATAAATGAATATAATTATATAGTACTTTCAGTGAATAAAAGGAAACCAAGTAAATTGTTTTTTGGGAATAACACCGAATATTACTTCTGAGGAGTTTGAAACAAGTACTGAGATACAAATACACTACAAATTTACTGAGAAATCCATACGTCATTTCAAAATCATAAAAGCTTTTATTACTTTGATCTTAAATGTTGAATATATTTATTTCACTTCAATTGGAAAAATTTGAATTATTAAATTTTGTGAAAAGAGCTAATCAAAGAATTAATATATTTAATAATTCTAATTTTTCAAAAGTTAAATAAATTTAAATTCTTACTCTATGTACCTATTAGAAAAACTTATAAATGCAAAATATGCAATAAATGTATTTCTAAAACTCAATGACAAATTTAGAACTTTTCATATAATTAATTTAAATACAAAAATTAATTTTAACATATTTGGAGGAAGTACCTGTAAACACAAATTAAGTATCGTACAGAATTTCCTAATTGTATATTAATATGATAGTACTCTCCTAAGGAAATAGGAAGAGACATCC